>PVIR01003555.1:0-87729 GCA_004026965.1 Petromus typicus
GTGATTTTTAGATGTGCTGCTCTTTGTGCACTGCCTGTGTACAGTCAGGAGGTTCAGCGACTCTGTTACTCAGGTTGTTCCTTAGATCTTCTCAGCAAATGCGGCTATTCCCACTGGGCAGATTACCACTTTCCTGACCTCCATCACCATCAGTCCATCAATTATTTCACCTATTCACAAATTGGAGTGAACTTTATTTTTAAGAAGGATCTTACTTTGTCACCTATCCAGGCTTGGCCTCCTGGGCTCCAGTCATCCTCCCGAGTGGTTAGGACCCCAAGTGTGTGCACTGTCCTTGGCAGGAAGGAGCACTTTGGAGGGTTTTAGTGCAGTCATTGAGCATCTGTTTAGAAGACATGATTTCTTGGCCTCTCCTTTCTAGGACCACTACTGCCTGTGTCTCTGGCCTACAGGGGACAGCTGGAGCAGGGGACAGCTGTTGGCTGCCTAGGACTGCATAGGCATAAACTGGGGGTGGAGTAGCCAGACTCAGGGCAGGAGGCGTCTCCTGGAGCAGACTCCAATGGATTCCTTGTTTGAGCAGGCCCAGGCGCAGCCCCAGCCCCAGCCCCAGCCCCAGCCTCAGCCTCAGCCACCGCCATCCAACAAGCGTCCCAGCAACAGCACACCACCCCCCACACAGCTCAGCAAAATCAAGTACTCAGGGGGACCCCAGATCGTCAAGAAGGAGCGACGGCAGAGCTCCTCCCGCTTCAACCTCAGCAAGAACAGGGAGCTGCAGAAGCTCCCTGCCCTGAAAGGTACTCGAAGCCAACCCAGTGGCTGCTGGACTGGGTTGGGGGTGCTAGGGTTGGGGAGGCAGCAGGGCAGGGAGCGAAGGCCCTGTGGGGCAAGCGGGGTCTGGCATAAAGGGTAAGGGAGGATGTGCTGATGGCTGGGGCTCCACAGATTCGCCCACCCAGGAGCGGGAGGAGCTGTTTATCCAGAAGCTGCGCCAGTGCTGTGTTCTCTTCGACTTTGTGTCGGACCCACTCAGTGACCTCAAATTCAAGGAGGTGAAGCGGGCGGGACTGAACGAGATGGTGGAGTATATCACCCACAGTCGCGACGTCGTCACCGAGGCCATCTACCCAGAGGCCGTCACCATGGTGGGCACTGGAAGGGCACAGAGCAGGATGGGGCCCTGGCAGGACCCAGGCTGTGCTCTGACCTGGCCACACCTCAGTTTTCAGTGAACCTCTTCCGGACACTGCCACCTTCGTCAAATCCCACGGGGGCCGAGTTCGACCCAGAGGAGGACGAGCCCACACTAGAAGCTGCCTGGCCACACCTACAGGTGCGAGGACGGGGACTGGGCCCTCAGCCTGGCTCAGGGGGACCCTTGGGTCCTCGTGGAACACCTCAGTGCGTGCTCCTTTTCTCCACAGCTTGTGTACGAGTTTTTCTTACGTTTCCTCGAGTCTCCTGATTTCCAGCCAAACATAGCCAAGAAGTACATTGACCAGAAGTTCGTTCTTGCTGTGAGTCCCCACGGTCTCCCTTTTCCGTTTTGCCCTCACCTGTATCCAGGCTGATCTTTCTCTTCTGCTCAATACACCGCGTCTGGTACAGACACCCAGGGCGGGCGGTAAAGCCCTGGGCCCTCGAGAAGCTTGTTACACAACAGGAGGTAAACACATAAACACGCTCCGCATAGTGTCCTGTTTTCCAGAGAGGCCCCGACTCCCCCTCCCCTGAGGCCTTCAAAGACCCCCGGGCTGGGATGCTGCACTTCGGCCTTCCTTCCTGGCTTCTGCCTCACTCAGCCCCTCCTCCTGCTCCCAGCTCCTGGACCTGTTTGACAGTGAAGATCCTCGAGAGCGAGACTTTCTCAAGACCATTCTGCACCGCATCTATGGCAAATTCTTGGGGCTCCGGGCTTATATCCGTAGGCAAATCAACCACATCTTCTATAGGTGAGGCTGGGAGCCTAGGCTGAGGGGCAGAGCCAACCCTTGCTGCAGTGGGCAAGGCTGGGGGCTGCAGAAGGTGAGAGGCACATCAGCAAGGTATCAGGAACCCTCTTCTTCCCATAGGTTCATCTATGAGACGGAGCACCACAATGGGATCGCCGAGCTCCTGGAGATCCTGGGCAGGTGAGAGGTGGGGTGTGGGGCCAAGATGCTCAGAAGGGTCAGGACACTCTGCTGAGCCTGGGCCTGGCCCTCTGGTCCTAAAACCTCCCCTTAACTCCTAGTATCATCAATGGCTTTGCCCTGCCCCTCAAGGAAGAGCACAAGATGTTCCTTATCCGTGTCCTGCTTCCCCTTCACAAGGTCAAGTCGCTGAGTGTGTACCACCCTCAGGTGAGCTACTTTGCTCGTGGAAGCAGAGACCTGAGGGGAAGGAAGAGACAGGAATGACAGTGAAAGGGGGAGAAATTCTCTCCATCCCCCCATCCATTCTGAACTCGTATCTGTGCTGCTGATTTGAGATCCCCACCTCTTTCTTGTCTCTGCCCTCTGCAGTTGGCATACTGTGTGGTCCAGTTCTTGGAGAAGGAGAGCAGTCTGACTGAGCCGGTAATTCCCCTGTGGGCTGGGACCCATTTCCGTGGTGCCTACCAGTCTGCAGTGTGTGGTCCAGATGGCTTTGCAGTCCTTGTGTAGCCCAGGTTATGAGAGGCAATCATCTTGCCTCAGCCTCCCCAGTCCTGGGCTACAGGCATGTGATATACGTACATTTTGAGCAGTGCTACACAGAGGTGCTGGGGGGTTGCTGGGCCTGACAGGTGATGTGGTTTCCTCTCTGTGGATATATATGTGTATACGTATATATGTATAACACCTCCTAGAGAGGAGTATATAAATGTGTGTGTGTGTGTATGTATATATGTGTATGTATATATATATATACACACACACACACACACACACACACGTATATATATATTTTTTTAACTTTCGTATATACATATATATCTAGAAAGCACATCCATACCAAAGCACAGGTAGTTAGTGGAGGACACCCGAACTGCCTGCATGGTGGGATGGGGCGGGTTGGCAAGAAGGCTCCCAGAGAACCAGGTAATGTTCAAGGATTTTCCTCACATTCCCTTCTCATAGGTGATTGTAGGACTTCTCAAGTTTTGGCCCAAGACCCATAGTCCTAAAGAGGTGATGTTCCTGAACGAGCTGGAGGAGATCCTAGATGTCATTGAGCCCTCAGAATTCAGCAAGGTGATGGAGCCACTCTTTCGCCAGCTCGCCAAGTGTGTCTCCAGCCCACATTTCCAGGTGAGATGCAGACACAGCCTGACCTGGCTCCTGCCACCCAGAAACCCAGCAGCAGGTCCTGAGTGAGCACACACCTCTCCCCACCAGGTGGCAGAGCGCGCCCTCTATTACTGGAACAACGAGTACATCATGAGCCTGATAAGTGACAATGCTGCCCGAGTTCTCCCCATCATGTTCCCCGCACTCTACAGGAACTCCAAGAGCCACTGGAACAAGTATGGCCTCGGGTGGGGCTGGGTCCTGGGGGTCTGGCTTTGGGAGCTTGGAGGGTGTGGAAGAGCTGAGGACCAGGGACTTCAGTGGGGGGACTGAGTGCAGAAAGAAAGACGCCGTGTGACGGGCCTGTGACAGCAAACAGAGCAGTGGCGGTGTCCCGTTGCTGCTTGGTCACCTCCCAGCTCTGACGACAGTGGTGTGCCACGGGAAGCTGATGTATTGTGCTCAGAGTATGCTGTAGCAAGGCTTTCCTGCTAGAAGCAAGCACGTGATGGTGTAGACTAGTCTGCTGATAGGAGGCTGCCTGTCGGGGGGGACGAGCACGGGGTGTGGAAAGACAGAACGTGAAATACCAGATCCAAGGCACATGTGAACGGTGTGCAAAGCGAGGGCAGCAAATGAGCACACTCTCAGCAGAAACACCTCCTAGAGAGGAGTAAATTGGGGTCCCGGTGCTAAGGGCAAGCTCTGACCTCCTGTATGTGACCTTTCTTCTGGGTGGCAGGACAATCCATGGACTCATCTACAACGCTCTGAAACTGTTCATGGAAATGAATCAGAAGCTGTTTGACGACTGCACACAGCAGTACAAGGCAGAGAAACAGAAGTGAGTATCTCTCTCCTTGGGAGACTCACCTTCTACCTCTGGCTCCTTTTCTGTCTCCCGAACCCAACCCAGTGCTACTTGTGCTTCCACAGAGGCCGGTTCCGAATGAAGGAAAGAGAAGAGATGTGGCAAAGGATTGAGGAACTGGCTCGGCTTAATCCCCAGGTAAGATTTTTTTTCTGCCATTTTCCTGAACTCAGAGTGCATTGAGGGCTGGGGGAGGACTTCTTAGAGGACGAGTTTGAGGCAGCCAGGCCACATCCTCTGAAGTGGGTCTCACCACCTGCCCACACCTCTTGTCCCCTAGTATCCCATGTTCCGAGCGCCTCCACCACTGCCTCCGGTGTACTCCATGGAGACAGAGACCCCCACGGCAGAAGACATCCAGCTTCTGAAGAGGACGGTGGAGACAGAGGCTGTGCAGGTGGGAGGGCCCTGAGGTGAGGTTTGGAGGGTGGAGCAGAAATAGTAGATCTGGGAGGAAAACGAAGTAACAGCAGAAGAGCCAACAAATAAAAGGAAACAGAGATTTCCTTGGAAAATAGTGACTAATCCATATCTTCCTGCTGGGCACACACAGATGCTAAAGGATATCAAGAAAGAGAAAGTGCTGCTCCGGAGGAAGTCGGAGCTGCCCCAGGATGTATACACCATCAAGGCACTGGAGGCACACAAGCGGGCAGAAGAGTTCCTGACTGCCAGCCAGGAGGCTCTCTGACCCCTTCACCTCCCACAGGGCTGCGGCCCACTCAGCCCTGGACGCCGCCCTGGCCCTCTACCCTGTGCTCCCTCTGGCTGACTTGGGGCAAGGCAGTACCTCTAGCTCCCCTAGGGGTCGCGGGCACTTGAAGCAGGGATACCCAGAGTGGGCCCACTTCTTCCCAAAATGTGTTCATGCCTCCATGTGGCTACTACACGCTGAGCACCAGTGCTCAGTGCTTGGACAACCTGGGGATGCCTGTGCCCTTCCTGCTCCTGACCCCACAGCTCCCCGAGGCTATTCAGAAACAGGAATACATAAGCTCCTCTCCCCTCATTCTCCTCTGAACCCTGTGTGTCTCTCTGTCTGTCTCCCCGCTGCAGAGGCACACAGGGAGCAGCAGGAGATTATTTTCACCAAAGTTAGGCAAGCTCCATTGGCCCCTGGAGTGAGGAGCTGGAGGGTGCTGACCCCCAGCAGCACAAACAGCCCCCCAGCCCAGCAATATGCAGACTGATGGGGCTGTTTTAACCCCCTCCCCCTGATATCAGAGGTCAAAAGGAGAAAAGTATAGGCATTGGACAAGAGATGAATACAGGGCCCAGCCGGGCCATGGCTGGGGCAGGGGACGGGGATGACCAGACCCCTTCCCGTCTCTCTACAGTGAGCAATGGCCCTGGGAATCACAAACATGGAAGGGACCACTCTACAGATGACTGTTTTCCTGTGCTTTTGGTTCCCAAAGCTAGAAAGAAGGAAGCAGGGAGCAGTGCCCCAAGCATGGCTCTCCTGACACCTATTTATTTCCTTGTTTATGCTGACGCTAGGCAGCCCCTCATGTGTCCCTTTTAGACACCTTAAGAGGGGCCAGGGGCTGGAGAGGGCTGGACCCAGGTCCCGAGAGTACAGGAGTGCGGCTTTTGGCTGTGTACATAGGGTGCTTTATTCTCCAGAGTGGTACATGCTAAGGTGGGTTGGGCTTGAGCTGATGTCCCCATATGTACAGAATTGAATAAAGTGGGTCTCTGAGCAGAAGTCTGATTTCCTTGATGTGAAAGGAAAGGAGAGGGGCGGAGGGGGGTGGACATTACTCCCAGAGATCTGTTCAGTTCTGTGCTGGAATGTAGGGAGATAGGCAGCTTTCGGTGTGGTTACTTCCACGCTGGAGTTGCCTGCCGGGCCTGGAGGGCTTTCTGTACCACATCTTCCCACTGGGCGTCCGATATCTCCTGAGCCCAGGCAGGAACCCCTGGTGCAGGCAGGCTTACTCCAGCCATTGTCCTTTTCACCAGCTCCACGTGCTCTAGAATCACAGCCATAGGCTCATTAGGTAGTGGCAACAATAGGACCAACCCTTGTCATTCCTTCAACTCAAAGTCTTGGACTGGTGGTCACCAAATCCATCTTGATAATCTGTAGGCAAGCCCGGCCCACCCTCATGTCAGAATAATTTATAAGGGACCTTTCTGGGAATAAGGTGCTTTTCTGAAACTTCTCGCTGCCTGCTCCCTAGGGCAGTGTCTACTGTATCATGATTACTGAATGAAAACATATTCTTTACCTGGGTCCATGGGGATGGAACTGTGGCTGCTCAGTGCAGCGGCTCCCTCTTCATCTTCATCCTCGCTCTCTAATGGTGGCTCTGGCAAATGAAGCCCCAGGGCCTGCAAAGCCAGAGAAGGCAGCTTGGGTCCAGGTTTTTGGGGAGTCACTTGCCCAGATGTAAACACACCCCTAACATACACCGTACCTGGATCCGATCCTGAATGTCAGCAACTACATCTTCTCCGTTCCCGACAGGTGCCAGCTCCACCTCCTCAGGTTCAGGATCTTGGTTCAGCGGCTGGTAGGAGTAGCCAGCCGGGCCTGCCACTGTGTCTTCCTGCTCTTCCTCGGGCTCCTCACTGCTCCAATCCCCGGTGCCTTCTGTAGGGCCCTGGTGTGGCCCCAGGTCCTCGCTTTGGTTTGGGAAGATACGCTCAGGGCCCATGGTGTCTCCCGTTAGAACTGCTGCTGCCATGCGGGCTGGGGCTGGAAGAAGGGGGGCAGATAGGGACCCAGTAAAACCAGCCCACCTTCACTCTCGTTTATGAGACCACCTATACTCCTCGCGGTCCACTCGTCATCTTCACTCCTTCCCCTCAGTTTCTCGTTCTTCGCCCCTTAAACCTGGGGCTTAGCCCCACCCGCCTCGCTCCCCAACTCCTAATTCTACAGGTCAACTCAAAGCCCCATCACCCCCTTTGCGACGTCCTCCTTCCAGAACCCGAGCATCCGCCACGCCCCTCCGGTCTCGAGAACGCTAGGTCGCCGACTCCCTGGCCAAGGCATGCCCGCCCCCATCTCCGTCCCTCGGGTATCCCTTCGGTAAGGCTGGCAAAAGCGCCTCAAGCCCAGCTGCGACGTCTCCGCCAGCCCCAATGACTCTGGGGGGCAGCGTCCGCAGTCGCCTCACCCTCTCGCAGCCCGCGGCCAGACCCGCACCTTCACTTCCGGCCCAGCGAGACGCGCCAGGACGCCGGGTCCTCCAGCCCCGCCCCGTGTCCCTGACTGACGCGAGCGAGGATGAGGAGTCCACCCCTTGCCCCTCCTCCGCCATCCCACTGCTCAGATAACAAAGGACTACATTACCCAGTGACCCCCGCGCTCCTGACACAGTTCTGCACATGCGCAGAATCTCTCCGTCGGGTCTGGCGCATTTAGTCCTTCCGACCCGCCTCCGGAAACCCGTGGACTACAAGTCCCAGAAGGAGCCAAGCCCCTCGAGAGCCGACTACGCGTGCGTTCTTTGCTGCCCGCCGGAAGACTGAGTCTGGTAGTGTTTATCTCGTTGGAGACCTAGGCGTCGGTTGGCACGCCGCGGGTTCTAGGCTGCAGGCAGCGCGAGGATCCGCGACCCCACCCCGGCCCGGCCTGGCAGGTAGCCCGGGAGGGATTGAAGAGCAAGAAGGAATTAGAGGGGCTGGTGACGCCCATGCCTAAAGCTGGAGCCGTGGGGGAGGGGCAGAGAGTGATGCGGTGGGGGTGAGAAGGGACCTGGGGGATGACGGGAAAGGAGAGTGTTAATGGGGAAGCTCAGGGCTAGCTGGGGAAGGATGATGGGGAGATGGTTGCGTGAGACCTGGTTGCTGAAGCAGGAAGTGAAGTAAATTGAAGGGAGATTGGGTTGTGAGGAGGACGAGGAAGCTGAGCATAATGGGGGGGGGTGAAGTGTGTGTGGCGATGGGGGAGGCTCAGCAGGGAGAAGACAGATAGGGTCACATTCAGGAAAAATCTGTGGCTGAAAGAAGACGGTGAATTTTTAGTTTCTCTTCCTTTTGTGGAAGTAGAAACGTGGATGTTTCCTGGGTGGATCTTGGAGTTGTAGGAGAAGGAAAAATGAGAAAATTGGAAAGTTTTCAGATTAAGAGCCCGCAGGGTGTGTGTGTGTGTGACTGAGTGAGAGAGAGAGAGTGAAGGGTTGCAAGAAACCATGGAAGGGAATCAGTACTTCAAGGGAATAGAAGCAGCTTGAAAATGCCATGGGGATAGAGGTTTGAGGAGACCCAGATTAGAGGAGGGCCTTGCTCTTCCAGAGTACGAGTTGTTCTTATGGCCAAAAAGCTAAGGTGCTTTGTCTACCTTTGCTGGAATTGCCTGGTTCTTCTGTGTGTACGTCTTGCTTTACTTGGCCCTATCTGAAGAGTGGGTACAGGCAGTGGGGAAGATGAAGGACTTCATTTTCTAAGCTCTACACCAATCTAAGTGCCCATACAAGCCTCGATCCAACATACTTTGGATTGAGAGCTGGAGTAATGAATGGAGAATACCTTTTGGCTAGGGCTATTTCAGGTTGGACAGGGTGGCTATTTAAAGCTTGAATGTGGGGTTGGGGAAGGTTGGGTGGGCGGGATGGGAAGCCCGCTGAACGCCGTGTTTCCTTCCTGCAAGGTGCCTTCTTTATCTTTTGCTGTGCCTTGGCTTCTGCCTATTTCTTGTCTTTGCGGAGCGCTTTTTGAACAAGGAACAGATGATCTGCCCAAACCTAGCAGGTGCTTGCTATCATAGGCATTGCCAGTTGCAAAAGGGTTTGCCTGAAAGAGCCATCAAATTATCACCGAGTTGGCAGGTTGTCTTTTTTTTTTTTGAGCCAAGGTCTCACTTTATAGTTCAGGCTGGCCCTGAACTCACTATATAGCCCAGGCTAGCCTTGAACTCTGAGCCATCCTCCTGCCTCTGCCTCCTGAGTGCTGGGATTACAGGTGTGAGCCACCAGCACTGTGGTATGTGGTATCAGGGATTGAACTCGGGACCTTGCACTTGCCAGGCAGACGCAGGAACCACTAAGTTAAATTCCCGGCCCAGCAGGTCGTCTCTTAAGAGACCACAGTTTCTCTTGCCTGGGTCTCTATTTTTGTCCCGTCTTAGGGCATTTTTGTTTCCCTTCTGTCCCGTGCACACCCCACCCTGACCCCTTTTTAGGGCCACAAGTAGAGGAAGACCTGCTAGAAATGGCGTATTCTCTACCACACAGGGTTGGGGAAGTGGCAGAAGGAGGAAACCTCTTTGCCTACCCCCAGACCCAGCATACACATACTTTCCTGGCTTAAGTTTCCAGTTCTGGCAGCATACCAGGCACAGCTGTCAAAGGAACTCTTCATGCCTGTGGGGGCCCTAGATGGCCCCAGGGACAGCGGCTCAGCTTGACAAGAACTCCCTGTGAGGGGCTAATCAACTATGGTAATGGGGTTCCCTGTCCTGGGTAGGGGCACTGTCCTACCTTAAAAGCCTTTTTACTTTAAAGCACCTATGCCAGCTTTCAATGGGCTGGCTGGGCCTGGCTGGGCTATTTATAGCTGTGTGTACTTTGATATCCCCACCTTTAAGAGCACAGAGATTCTTAGAGAGGTGGCAGAGAGCAGAGCCAGAGACAAGGGAGCACACCCACCGGGGAAGGGGCGTAGAGCTTCTTCCAAACCAAGGACAGGGTGGAGCCTGCAGGAGTGGGGTGGGGGGCAACCATGATCGCCTGAGTCTGAGCTGGCAACCACATTGAGGCAGCCCCACCTTCTGCTGTGGGAGAGCACAAGCCCAAGGTTTGCTCCTTGACCTCACTAGTTCCCTGGGGCAGGGCCAACCACCTGAGCTGACTAGTGTCCCTGTGGCGGGGTGGTGTGGGAGGAGTACCAGGGTGACACTTGGAGGTGAGGCCTGGCCCTGGGCAGTTTTGGTGAGTTGGGCAGAGGCCTTGCCTGAGGAACCTGTGGCCCTGATTGTGCGCAGGTACCAGAGGCAGCAGGCCGTGCCGGGGGGGCATGTTGCTGTGACCAGTGGCCCAGGGGATGTTACGGTGGACGGTCCATCTCGAGGGAGGGCCACGCAGGGTGAACCATGCCGCAGTGGCTGTCGGGCACCGTGTGTACTCCTTTGGGGGTTACTGCTCTGGTGAAGACTATGAGACACTGCGACAGATAGATGTTCACATTTTCAATGCAGGTGAGCCAATGCTAACACTGTCCCTGGGTGCCCACGGCAGGGAGGGGAATGGGCAGCTGGATGAATTTTGGTAGTCGTCCTTGTGGCCGAGGGGTTGTGGATGAATGACTGGTTTGGAAACGGGTGGACGGTAAAGGGAAGTTTCCAGGGCTGAGCAGAGCTGTTCCCACAGTGTCCTTGCGTTGGACGAAGTTGCCACCAGTGAGGCCCGCTGTCCGGGGGCAGGCTCCTGTGGTTCCCTACATGCGATATGGACACTCAACTGTCCTCATTGATGACACAGTCTTCCTCTGGGGCGGGCGGAATGACACTGAAGGAGCCTGCAATGTGCTCTACGCATTTGATGTCAGTGAGTAGGGGGGTCTCAGAAGAGAAGCTGTTGCCTAGGGGCCTGGGAAAGGTGCGGTGGAGCCAGAGGGAATAGGGTACCCAAAGTTTAGGAGATTATATCTTAGGGTGCTGATCTGGTTTATTCTTTCACTTTTAGACACTCACAAATGGTCCACACCTCGTGTGCTGGGAGCAGTTCCTGGGGCCCGGGATGGACATTCTGCTTGTGTCCTTGGCAAGATTATGTACATTTTTGGGGGCTACGAGCAGCTGGTAAGCCTGGGGAGAGCCAAAGGTTTAGTATGGGAATAATAAAGAGGAAGGGGAATTAAACGTAGTGGAATGAGAGGCTTTGGCCGTTTGCAGGTTTAAAGTGAAAACCGGAGGGTCAGTGTGACCTTGGACCCCCTTTTCTACCTTTCTCTTCTCAGGCGGATTGCTTTTCCAATGACATCCACAAGCTGGATACGAGCACCATGACATGGACTCTCGTTTGTACGAAGGTCTGTCTTTTCTTCCTCCTCTAAGAGTCCCACCCTTCATAGAAGAAATCGTGGGAGTTCAAACTTAGAGCACCTTCCCTTTCAGCACCTGTGTTGACCTGCCCTGTCTCTGTTTCTGCCCAGGGCAACCCTGCACGCTGGAGGGACTTCCATTCCGCCACAATGCTGGGCAGTCACATGTATGTCTTTGGGGGCCGTGCCGACCGCTTCGGGCCATTCCACTCTAACAACGAGATTTACTGCAATCGCATTCGAGTCTTTGACACCAGAACCGAAGCCTGGCTAGACTGTCCCACCACACCAGTGCTGCCTGAGGGGCGCCGGAGCCACTCAGCCTGTGAGTGTCTGTTATTTCTAGATGGAGTCCCCTGTCCTACCCTCCTCACTCTTTGGAGACAGAGTTTTGCCAAATTGCCAGGCTGGGCTGGAATTGAAGGTCCTTCTGCCTTGGCCTCCCATGTTTCTGGGATTACAGGTGTGCGCCATCCAGCCCTCTGCTCTCCACATTGTTGACACTCTTCTGTCCTTCCAGTTGGCTACAATGGAGAGCTGTACATCTTTGGCGGCTATAATGCAAGGCTGAACCGGCACTTCCATGACCTCTGGAAGTTTAACCCTGGTAAAGAGCACTACCTTTAGGGGAGGAATAAGGAACTAGTGAGGTGGGAGGAAAAGAATAACCACCCTAAGTGGACGAGGGCCTGGGGAATGGAGGTACCTGGACTGGTAAGGTATTGAATTTCTGTGTAAACTTCTCTTTAGTGTCTTTTACCTGGAAAAAGATTGAACCGAAGGGGAAGGGGCCATGTCCCCGCCGGCGCCAGTGTTGCTGTATTGTTGGTGACAAAATTGTCCTCTTTGGGGGTACAAGGTTAGGAGGAAAGAAGGGGGGAGGGGAAGGAAGGGCAGAGGCCTGTGATGACAGGGAAGTGGGAGGTATGTAAGCAAGAGGATCTTGTGGTGAGTCTTCCCCTTAACCTGCAGCTCTTTTAATCCCTACAGCCCGAGTCCTGAGGAAGGCCTGGGAGATGAATTTGACCTCATAGATCATTCTGATTTACACATTTTGGATTTTAGTAAGTAGTTACTTGTGGAGTGCTTCTGCTGGCACGGCGCCTGTCTTCGGGTGGTGATATGCACCGGACCTATCCTTGGCTTTGACAGGCTTCTTCCCTTAAACCCTTCATTTAAGGCCCTAGTCTGAAGACTCTGTGCAAACTGGCAGTGATTCAGTACAACCTGGACCAGTCCTGTTTGCCCCATGACATCAGGTACAGTGAGTGCTTGCAAAGGAGGAGCTGGCTGGGGGTGGTGAGTGAGCAGCACAGGTGTGACCTGATTAGCTGGTTGTCAGTGCGGAGGACACAGGCATTTTGTCCGGCTGGAGATGTGATGGTCTTGTGTGTAATGAGATGGAAGGAGCTCCACATACTGTGTGATGAAACTGTCAGCTGAATAAATAATATTAAAAAGAAATCCAGTTTATTGAATGCAGCTCAGAGGCATCACTTGCTGAGACCTGAGCTTACAGAATTGCTTTTGTTGTTGGTATGCTGAGAGTGGCTGATTAAATCTTTCATCCTAATTGCAAAGCTCAGGAGCCCCTGGACCACTACAGTTCTAGAATTGAATTAGAATCTGAATTCCAGTCTTAGGTTCAGCTTAAGCTCCAGGGGTTATTCTGGGTATTCCCTCAGCCAGCCTCACTTCACTTTACTCTTCCTCTCTGAGAGTCTGTTCCATTTGAAGACAGAGAAGATACAGGTTGAACTGGTGGTTCCCAGGCTGGCCCAGGATTGACAAGTGTGCAAATGTCTGACACCAAGTAGGCTGCTTAGGTCTTGGTATAAGGAGGTACTTGGTCCGTCTTTATAGAATGAAAGGATTGTAGAAAAGAGCAGTTTAACTTGACTGTGGTAGGTGGGGAAGGCCTCGGAGGGAAGGATATTCCAGACCTGGTCCAAAAACATCAACAGGGAATGCATGCACATGAGCTTAGAGGTGGAAGGGGGGCGGCGGGATCTGTGGTGGTTGGGACTGATCTCTAGACCTAATTAGGGTGACAAGAAGAGGTGGCTGTGGGTGGTTGAGCTTTAGAGAGGCATTGCTGTGTTCACAGCGTTGCTCAAGGAGTTCTAGGCTTGGGGTGGTGGGCCCCGCCTTTGTCCTTTCTAAAGACTGTTGGTCCTCCAGGTGGGAGCTGAATGCCATGACCACCAACAGCAATATCAGTCGCCCGATCGTCTCCTCCCACGGGTAGGAGGAGCCTGCCGCTTCCCTCCTGCGCCTGCGTAGTCTTCAGTGCCCCTGCCACTTCTCTTTAACCTGCTTGCCCCTTTGTACCCGGACTCAGTTACCTCTACGTGGAGTTGTTGGACTAGAGGTGTTTCCGTGCTGTGAATTCAGTGGGGAGCTGGCGGGAGCTAGGGCCAGTCCCTTCCCCGTCGGGCCGAGGGCCCCTTCCCCTTGGTGCTCTGTTCCCATCCACCCCCCTGCAGCTCCTGGGCCTCTGCCCTGCCTCAGGCTGGCCAGTAACCAGGCTCTGCTGGGAAGGGAGGCGAGTGGGAGAAGGGGGAAACGCGCAGTGTCCGAGCCTCAGGAGCCTCCCTCTCCCCTGTACCAACCTCCCTGCTTGAGCATTGCCTGGCGGCAGCACGAGCTGCAGCTGCTGGCGCGCGACTTCCTCTCCCGGACCCGGGGAGGCGGGGCCCTGCCGGTCTTACCACCCTCCCTGAGCTGCTGCTGCCCCCGAAGCTCAGCCAGCTCGGGTTTTATAAACATGAAGTGAAACCTGCTGCGTGTGGCGTGTTCTTGTGGAAAGCGTGAAGAGAGGGAGGAGCTTGCAGTGGGCCCGGGAACTGAGGGCTGGGCCTCGAGGTTCCAGCTTCCCGGCGGGAATAATCCGGAGGACCGCCCGGAAAACAGGCTGAACCCGTCAGTCTTAGTTTACAGGGTGTGGTTCCGCTTTTGGGCGGGGTACGGGGAAGTCACCGCCTTCTGGTTTGAGCCCTGCCCACGGGGCGCCGGAAGAGGAGGAGCGGGGCTCGCCGGCGGGCGGATGTTGCGTCACGCGTCCTGGCGCGGAGGGTTCCTATGTCGAGATTCAGTCCCGGTGCGGGGCCTTCGGCTGGGCATCCCCGGGGGACCCGAAAGAGTTGGAACGATGTCGGTGGCGGGGATCTGGAGCTGGAGACCACAGCCTGCCACCTGCCGAAAGGTAAGTGCCCGGCTTCGGGGAGTACCCTGTTGTCCAGGAGAACCGTGAAGTTCGCGAGAGGAGACGAACGCTGGGTGGCTTGTTAGCGCGGGGAGGTGGGGACTGAGCGGCGTCTACTGAGGGTAAATAAGGGAGGAATAATAGCACGGAGTAGGGGGGAATGCTCAGCAGGTCGGGATGCACCAAATTTCCTCCTCTTTGTGTAGGCACAGTCCAGCTGTTAGAGGGAACCGAGTGAATAAAGCCCTGGGGCAGCCTACGTTTCAGAAAAGGCAATTAAAGCCGGGCCTGGTGGGGCACGGCTGTCATCCCAGCACCGTGGAGGCTGAGGCAGGAGGATCGCCAGGACTTAAAGGCCTGCCTGGGCTACGTAGTGAGACCCTGTTTAAAGAGGTGGGACGTAGCTGTAAAAGGCATACAAATAAATTACTACGTAAAAAGGAAATAAAACCCTGAGCTGTGCACCTTAAAAGAATGAATTTTATGGTAGTTTGGTTGTGTCTAAGCTTTTTCAAAAAAGATAAAAGCCATGGAGAGAAAATAGGGGACAGAGTGCAATTTTAGACACAGCAGAGAAGGCCCCACTGGGACAGTGACATTTCAGCGAAATCTTAAAGATGGTATACAAAGGACATGAAGTGGGAACGCATCTTCCTGCTCAGGAGCTGCTCAAACGCGAGTCTACTGAGGAGAAATGAGAGGACAATTCCTGGGAATTGAAATTAGAAATAATACTGTAGCTGGTCACGTGGGTGCTTTGAGGGCATTGTAAAACATGATTTTTTACCCCGAGGATGTACACCAAGGGGAGCTTTGAATTCGGGGGCGCTGTGATGGAAACTGTGTGCACAATGAATAAGAGATTCAGCGCCTCTTAGGCTGAAGAGCAAGGCTAGGGTGTGGTCAGAGGGAAGAGGTGCTGAGAGCATGAGCCAGGGCCACCAAGGCCCTGTGAGGGAAACCTGAGTTCAGAAGAGAGGGTGAAAAAAAAAGGTATGAAGGTTTGGCTCGGTTGACCTTTGACTGGCTCCATACCTCCCCAAGCAGAGGCTACAGGTTGCTGAAACAGCTGGTATGAGGTGCGATGTAGAAGCAGTGTACATCCTATGCTGCCTGGGACTTAACGATAATGACTGGTCCCATGGGGGTGTTGGAGAGAACTCACTATGAAAGGCCGAGATGGCCTGCTGTGTCTCCTGTGTTGGAGGTCAGGAGCTGAGTTGTGTGGACTTCCCCTCTCCACACTTCTACAGGTATGGCTGAGATGTCATTCGAGGAGCTGTTGGAACTACAGAGTCAAGTGGGCACCAGGGCACGTAAAGAGTTGGTAGCTGGAAACAGCACTAAGAAGCTAAGTTCTAGAGCACCTGCTCGAAATGTCCGTGTTGCCGATAAGCACAGGTGCGAGCGGGGCCCGCCACAAGAGGTAGCAGTACCTGGGGTTGCTTGGGTATCAGGTGGGAAGCCTTTGACTACACTAAAGTCCCCTGACCCTCCCTTACATTGCTCCACAGGCCTCTGGAAATGTCGGCCAAGATTCGGGTGCCATTTTTACGTCAGGTTGTCCCCATCAGTAAAAAGGTGAGGAGGAAGTGGGAAGCACTTAGTAAAAGGAGACTAAGTGGTCCATCTCATGTTCTCTCAACTCTCTAAAGGTGGCAAGGGATCCCCGCTTTGATGAT
Organism: Petromus typicus; assembly: GCA_004026965.1. Lineage (NCBI taxonomy): Eukaryota > Metazoa > Chordata > Mammalia > Rodentia > Petromuridae > Petromus > Petromus typicus. The sequence goes on from PVIR01003555.1 coordinate 15,967, forward strand.
CTGTCAGGGGAGTACAATCCTGAGGTGTTTGACAAAACTTACCAGTTCCTGAATGACATCCGAGCCAAAGAGAAAGAGGTCAGCAGCCTGAAACTGTTTTATGGGGGTCTTTGGGGATGAGGGTTAGTGATGAGCAGAAGGGACTGGGAAGCATTACTCTCTGTAATTTATTTTTCTTGGAATTCTGCTTCATTGGTGTTCTGTGTGACCACAAATTACTTAATTTTTTACCCTCAGTATTTCTTTGGTTTTGTGGGAAAGTTTCATTCTCTGTAAATTTTCTCGGACAGTCTTGCTACATAGCCGAGGCTGGTCTTGAACTTGTGATTCTGCCTCAGCCTCCTGAGTTTTGGAATTAGAGGCTTGTACCAGTGTGCCTATCTGTATTTTTCATCATAGGAAGCATGAGAAGAGCTGGGGGTATAGCTCAACAGTGTATACTTATTATGTTCAGGGCTCTGGCTCTGTCCCCAGCACCACGCGCGCGCACACACACACGAGACAGAGCGCTAACTGTCCTGCTCATTCTACAATGTACAGCTCGTGAAGAAGCAGCTAAAGAAGCACCGCTCAGGGGAGGAGTACGAGAAACTGCAGCAGCTGCTTCAGCGACTGGTGAGTGGGTGATATGGCTGTGGAGAACAGCAGAAGGCGGGGTGATCAGAGCCCCCTCACCTGCTCACTCATTCCTCTGTGCTCCCCAGGAGCAGCAGGAAGCGGCTCAGCAGGAGAGGAAGCGGCAGCAGGAACTCCACCTGGCTCTGAAGCAGGAGCAGCGGGCTCAGGCCCAGCAGGGCCATCGGCCGTACTTCCTCAAAAAATGTGAGTGGAGTACAGCTCCGCTGGGTTGGTCGCTAGATTGAACAAGTAACCATGCAGAGTTGATGAACTTTTAAGGATGGCATGAAGAGCCAGCTCTGGCAGTGCTTATCAGTAATCTCAGCACTAGGGAGGCTGAGGCAAGAGAACTGCTGAGTGCAGAGCCAACCTGGGTACATAGTGAATATAAGGCCGGGCTAAACTATGACTTAACAGGATCCGTCTCAAAAAAGGAAAAGTAGGGGCTGGGGATTTGGTTCAGTGGTTTTGGAATCTGCCTGGCAAGCGCAGTGTCCCAAGTTCAATTCCCAGCACCACATACCACAGTGCTGGGTGTGGTGGCTCACGCCTGCAATCCGAGCACTTAGGAAGCAGAGGCAGGAGGATTGCTGTGAGTCAGAGGCTCGCCTGGGCTACATAGTGAGCTCAGGGCCTTCCTGAACTACAGAGCGAGACCCTGTCTCAAAAATAAAAGGGGGGGCGGAAAGTAAAAAAAAGAAAAGGAATGAGGACCGGATCCTACCGTGACTTGTGGGAATAGTAGGGATGAACAATTTGCAACCAGTCTTGTATCCCTAATTCAGTTTCAGCAGAAAGTGTTGCTTATCTCTTTTCACCCCCTACCTCACACCACTGCCCCCAACACACGTGTACGTTGGGCTGGGCACGTAGTGGAAGGAGCTCAGCATTGGTTCAGTCAGTGAGACTAGGATCATGTGAGGTGGCTGAGGCGGGGTTGAGCGCTTGCCTAACATGCACCAGGCTCTGGTGTTGGTGCACACAAAGAGACTGATGAGGTCTAAGCAACTACTGCAGCCTGGGGGACAGGAGAGGCCAGCTTCTTTTCTCATCAGCTTCTTTTCTCCCTGCTGTCCAGCTGAGCAGCGTGAGTTGGCCCTAGCGGAGAAGTTCAAGGAGCTGAAACGCAGCAAGAAGCTAGACAGTTTCTTGACTCGAAAAAGGCGTCGCAATGCAGGCAAGGACAGGAGACACCTGCCTTTGAGCAAAGAGTAACAAGGAGCAGCCCTGTCTACACTGCCCGGGGAGACTTGGATCTGCGGAGCTGACGTGGGGCTGGTCTGTTCTGCTGGTTCTTTCCTGTTCAAGGGTGTGGATCCCAGCTGCCCCTCAAAGACAAGAGGGCTCCTGGGCAGCCCTCAGACTAGAGAGGAAATGTTCCTCAGCTGCTGCCATGCTGCGCTGCATCTGTGTGGGTCGTCATTGTGTCCTCCTCCATCCTTGTCTGAACTCCATAGTTGTGGTCAACTACTAGAAGCAGAGGGTTCATGGGGTCTGTTCATATAGAAGCTGCATCATAAATGTTCTTGCTAAATAGTCATCACTGTATTATTCTAGAGCTGTTGTAGTGGGCCATGTATGGGGTAGGCAGCCAAGCCCAAGGCTGCTCTCAAGATAGAAATGTGGGTTCTGTTTCTAGGCATGGTGGTGCTTGCTTGAAATCCTAGGCAGGGGGTTTAGCTCTGGTTCTGGCGGCTGTCTTGCAAGCACAAGGACCTGGGTTTGATCCCTGGTTAACCACATACAATACTGGGTGTGGAGACTCACACCCAGCAGCAGTCTGTACCACATACCACAGTGCCAGGTGTGGTGGCTCACGCCTGTAATCCCAGCACTCAGGAGGCAGAGGCAGGATTGCTGTGATGTGAGTTGGAGGCTGAGCTCGGGGCCAGCCTGAACTACAAAGCGAGACCCTGTCTCAAAAAACCTAAAAAAGGGGGCCGGGGAGTTAGCTCAGTGGTTCCGGCACCTGTCTTGCAAGCGCAAGGGCCCCGGTTCAGTTCCCCGGTAACCACATAACAATACTGGGTGTGGAGACCCACACCCAGCAGCAACCAGTACCACATACCACAGTGCCGGGCATGGTGGCTCACGCCTGTAATCCCAGCACTCGGGAGGCAGAGGCAGGAGGATTGTGACGTGAGTTTGAGGCTGAGCTCAGGGCCAGCCTGAACCACAAAGCAGCGAGACCCTGTCTCAAAAAACATTAAAAAAAAAAAAAAAAAACCTAAAAAAGAAAGAAATCCCAGGCAGGCACTACTGAGCTAAATCCCTGGCCTGAAGAGAGGATAACGAATTTGAGAACACTGGAACAACTTAGGCAGACCTTGTCAGAAAATAACAAGAAGGCTGGATGAAGCTCAGGTCCCTAATACCATAGATATGTAATACAGAAAAGAAAGAATGGAAGGATAAATGGATAAATATTAGATGGGCCAGGGACATAGCTCAGTGGTAAAATGCCCTTGGGTTTGATCCCTGGGTTTTTTTTTTTTTTTTTTTGCTACTTCTGGTAGTGGGGATCAGACTCACAACCTTGGTGCTTGCCAGGCAGGCAGTGGCACCACTGAAGTAAGTCTCTAGCCCCTGTTCTTTGAGATAGGCTGTCACATGTAGTTTAGGCTGGGCTTAAGCTCATTTAGCCCAGGCTGGCCTCTAACTCACTGATCTTTCTGCCTCAGTCTCTGAAATTTTGAAAAAGAAAGCTAGCTGCCCTCTGGTCCCTGCTGGCGTTGCTGACAGGAGGTGGCTGCGCAGAAATCAGCAGGTCAACCAGAGCAGTCTGCTGGCTAAGCTGTGTGCTGAGGAGAGCAGGCAGCACAGGAGACAAAGGGACACTCTGATTTGGGACCTGGCTGCAGAGGAACAAGAAGCACCTCTGAGAAATGACAGCAGATGGCCTGGGAGTGCTTCAGGGAGAACGAGATGGGCGTGCGGCAGGGGCAGCATGGGAAGGGCGGGAACATGAAAAAGTCCCTGTGTCTGGTGTGGTTGCTGGCCTGGCCACTGCAATGCATAGCAGGGGACAGAACCTGGAATAGGGCAGGAAGCTGACACTTGAGCTCAAGCTAAAGGACAAGAGAGCCCAGACCCAGACAAGTCCACAACCCTGCTACAGAGGTGCCCAGGTGATAAACCAGCGACCATGGTGCCTTGATCCCACTGCTGCCCAAGGGCAGGCATGGGCCAACAGATTGGCACCTGCCATGTGGCCGTCAGCCCTACCCTGTGACTGACTGCCCAGTCCTGGCGACTTTCCCCTCCAGGCTGTATTCCAGGCCTAGCCTGTCTGACCTGTGTCCTCTTACCACCTGACTCCCTCCCCAGCCTCTGTCCTACTGGGCCATGGGAACTGAGGGCACCCCTACCCCACCCCACCAAGTGGCCCTGCCATATGCAGGGCTCCAGCCTGGCACTGGGTGCCCTGGCCTCATGTGGCCTGGCCTGCTGCAGTGCCAGAGGCAGCAGAGCTTGCTGAGGACCTGTTAAGGCAGCAATTACAGGGCAGTGTGTAGCCTGCTCACCCAGAAGGGGCAGTCTGCAGGGGTTGGTAAGAGATAGCAAGCTGCAGCAGTCACGGCAGTGCACATCTGTAATCCTAGCATTCAGGAGGCTGAGATAGGCAAGTTTAAACCCAATCTGGGTACTGAGACTGCCTCAGAATTTTAAAATAATAAAGGAGGAGCCAGAGATTTAGCTCACTGGTTCTGCATCTGCCTGGCAAGCACAAAGTCCTGAATTTGATCCCCAGTACCACACCACAGTGCTGGGTATGGTGGCTCACGCCTATAATCCCAGCACTCAGGAGGCAGAAGCGGGAGGATTGCTCTGAGTTTGAGGCTAGTCTGGGCTACATAGTGAGCTCAGGGCCAGTCTGAACTACAAGGTGAGATCTTGTCGCAAAAAACAAAACAAAACGAAAAGTTGGGGGGGTTGGGGACGTAGCTCAATGCAGAGGCCTTGGTTTAAATCCCTCAGTGCTGCAAAGGCAAAAACCAAACACCTGAGCTGGTTATAGTCCTGCCAGCTCTGCCTCTAACCTGCATGGACCACATGCAGAGACACACTTGGGACACTGCTTGAGTTACAGCAAGGTAGGCTCCCCTGGTTACCAAACAGACCCACAATCAAACTTCTGATTTTATTTCCATCCCAGCCTAGGGTTATCGGAAGGTGGAGAAGCTGTGGGTGCCCGTGCAGGAGGCATAGGGGACACCCCGGGAGCGAATCTGCAGGGTGTGGAAGGTGAGGGGTGGGTTGGGGCCTGAGGAGCCCGGACTCAGTGACTCAGTGTGGGGCTCCACCACCGTCACAGGTACAGCATAGGACAGCACCTGTGGCCGGGTGTCGTGGCGTTTCAGTGTGCCTTTACCCAGCAGGTGCAGGATGGAGGAAAGGACGTCAGTGCTGCTGCATGTGGCACTCTTCCCCAGGCTGCTGACCAAATCCTGGGGTGGGCACGGGCCCTTCTTCCAAGCCTCCAGCACCTGGGACAGGAGACCGGTGGTGCTCAGAGCCACGCTCACCCCAGCCTCTACTACAATCACGAGCCTGAGCCAGGACACAGGTGCACCCAAACACAACACACACCCAGGCTGCAGGTGGCCCCGTGGGTGCTCCCTGGCCCCTGTGCCCTCCGTACCAGGCAGACAAGGCGGTCGATGTGCAGCCCCTCATCACCATGGGCCTTGAGCATCCGGACAACCAGGCAGTTCAGCAGGTTCCGCTTCTTCTCCAGGCTGTGTCCCTCTTCATCCTCCACCTCCAGGTATGTCTGCGGTGGGATGAGCCAAACACTGCCCCACCTTGGCCTGGCTTCCTCAGCATTATTTCGAATCTTGAGCACCCCTGAAATATGCACTGGTCATGGGGGGCCCTGAGAGCCCGCTCTGATTCAGCGCAGAGGCCCCTCCATCCCTGGGCACACACCTCCAGGGATGTCATCCTGCTCCTGCAGGTCCAGGGGGCCTCGTGTGGACGTGAGAGGGCTGATCGCCCGATGCAGCAGGTGCGGGGGGAGCCCTGAGCGCGCCAGCAGGGTCTCCACTGACACCACCTTGGGGAAAAGGCACAGAGCATTCGAGGTGCCCCAGGGCTGGAGAGGAAACATGGAGGGCAAGAACAGAAAGCTGGGGACAAGCAGGAGGGGTCAGCCACCTTCAGGTTATTGAAATTCAGCAGCAGCCACATCTGCACGGTGGACACATGCAGGGTCTGGTCCCCAAACTGCAGCTCGGCGCGGCCCAGCCATGTCCACTGCAGCCGCCGATGTGGGCCTCCCTCTGGGGCAGGCAGGGTCTGACCTGGAGGACGGGAGTGGGTGCCAGGCCATGCTTTGTTCTGCTCATCTCTGCAGAGCACCCTTGGGTATCCGGGAGCCACTCATGCCTAGTCCTATGCCAGGCAGGCACCAAGCAATGTCCTTTGCGTTTTTGTGACAGGGTCTCATTATGTAGGTCACGGTGGGCTTGACCTTCTATATAGCTCAGGCTTCTAACTCGAGGTGATTCTCCTGCCTCAGCCTCCCATTTGCTGCAACTACAGCCATGCTTGCTCCACAGTACTCCTTTTATTGGGGAGTAGGGATTATGAAGTGAGGAAGGACTGAGGCCATCGTCAAACTGGACCTCTGGAAGAGGACATCTGCCTTCCCCCAGTCTGGGTCTGGTCTCCCCTTCTAGTCTGCCCAGCCCTGAGGAGTCAGGGGAAGGAGCTAACCACCCACTGCCTCTAAGGGAACACCTCCCTGCAGCCTCACTCAGGCGCTTCCTGATTCATCCTCCCCTATTCGGAGGCTCCCGGGACTAGAATGGGGCAGTAGCCCACCAAAGCCTAATCTCCTGCCCTTTCGCAAGTCCACCCCCTTCCCCTCATGGTCCTGAAGCCCAAGCTGGTCTTTACCCTTGTTGACTGACCACAGGGTTCACTGCAGCCCTGTGCTTTCCCCACGCCCTAGGCCCCCACCTGGCTACTCACTCTTGTGGTAGAAGTTGGAGTATCGGTTCAAGGTTCCCCTCAGGTAGGAGGGCAGGCAGGTTTTGGGGTTCAGTGTGTGGCATATGGAGGTGACAGGCCAGCAGCGTGGGGACAGGACGAGCACAGACATTTTTGGCATCACCCCTTCGTAGTAGAGATCCTCATTCTCCTCCTCCTCGCCCTCTGCTGTGGCTGCAGCTGCGCTTGCCCTTGTGTCCTCCTCCTGCTCGTGCGCAGGCTCCTGGCCACCGGTGTCTCGACCCACCTGAACGGGCACAATGCTCGCCTGTGCTGAGAGCTCCTGCAGCCGCCCTGGCCCTCTCCTTGCTCCTTCCTTCCCTTCTGTGCACTCCCTCCTGGCCCTACCTGCAGTTTCCTTTCTGAGTCTTCCAGCTTCAGCAATTCCTCATCAAGCCGCTGCAGCTGGTAGACATGGAACTGGCGCTGTAGCTCCTCTGAGGTGCGAAGGCTCCGCAGCATCAGCTGGGGGAGGCGGTTGGGGAAGCAGAGGCCAATCTGTTCCAGCACGGCCCCCTCCAGCCAGCTGGAGCCCAAGCTCAGGAGACGGTCGGCCATGTAGTGCCTGTAACACAGGTCTGGCCTCAGTGCCCATCCAGAGCATCCCAGAACTCATGGCTGCCCTGGCCCACCAGCTCATGGTCCCCAGGATTGTACTCACTGATAGTAATGCTCAAAGGTGGTAGCCATTTCCAGGCCAGAGAAAACAAGGACTGCTTCCAGGGACCTCTGCAGCTGTGCCAGCGTCTCCATGCCCTGGGCACCCCCAACTCGGCTGCCCTGGATCCGCTGGTCGATGTGCCGGGCAAACTGCTCACTCACCTGGGTGATGGGCATGCAAGGAAAACCCCGTGGGCAAGAGCAGTGGCAGGGTCTGGTGTTGTGGGCACATAGCTGGTCATGAGCCATGCTCTTCCACGGAGCAACAAGTGCAGTCTAGTCACTCTGGGGAGGAAACTTACAAAACCATGAACGCTCTGCGTATCAACAATATGCACAACTCTGGGGCGCGCTCTTGTACACACATTGCGTCTCAAAGTCCGTTAACAGAGCTGTGGTGGTGGCTGGAAACTCAGGCAGGACGATCACAGGTCAAGCTCAGCCTGAGCTATTTGATGACTTAATGAGACCATCTTAGTGATTAGACCCTATCTCCAAAAATAAAAGGTCCCGGGTTCTATCCCAAGCATCACAAAGGAAAAATAACAGGGAAGATCAGGCTGCAAAACTAATATTATTTTGCTAACACAGTAACAATCAACTAAAATATAGCTTTAATTTTTTTTTTTTAAATGGCACCAGAGGTTGAATTTGGGTCTTATGTTTGCCAGGCAGGAATGAAGTACAACTGAGCACTGGACCTAAAATATAGCTTAAAAAAAGATTAAAGGAAAAGGTATAAAAATTTTTAAAACAAGAAAGAGCACAACAGGCGTGGTAGCACATGCTTGTAATCTCAGCACCTGGGAGGCTGAAGCAGGAGAATCGTGGAGAGTTCAAGGCCAGCCAAGCCTACATGGTGAGTTCAAGGGCAACCTGAACTACATAGCAAGACTGTCTCAAAAAATAAAACAAAAAACCAAAACCAAGACAGCTGGACACAGTAGGCACATACCTGCAATCCCACTACTTAGGAGGCTAAGATGGACCTAACAGTCCTAGCTACTTTTTTTCCCCTATATTTCAAATTTGCAGCAACACAGCTCTCATCAGGGAATGGAAATGCGAGTGGGTCACTAGGGTGGAAGGGAAAGAGTCTTCAGGGAGGCCCAGGGCTGGGGGCTTACATGTGCGGCTCTGAGGAAAGGCAGCTGCAGCACAGCCCCGGCACAGCCGCTCTGCAGTGCCAGCAGGAAGGCGGCCCGTGGCCCAAACAGCTCAGAGCTTGATTTCCGCAGGTTGTAGAAGCGCTCGCAGTAGTGCTGGACAAAGTCATCATCCCGCCAGTGTGAGGTCAGGAAGGCATTCACCTACAGGGAGATGCCAACGTGAAGAGGCATCCAGTGGCCCCAAGTGCCCACCCGGGCCCCGGCCCTGCCCCACCTGCTCCTCCACCACGGCACGCCAGCAGCGTGTGAGGTTCCTCAGGATGCTGCCCGGGAGGCCCTGGGTGGCTGGGGAGCCCCAGTCATACTTTCTGCTTCTACTCCCTGCGGTGACAGAGGTGGTGAGGAGGCAAGGAGGAGCCCTGAAGGGTGCCCAGGGATTTCATGACATGCTGCCACCCACCAGGAGAGGGATGGAACAAGGCAGCAGGGACTCACTGGGCTGAGAGGCAGCCGCTGCAGGCTCCACATGCACCAGCAGGTGAGTGAGGCGACGCACGCGCGATGAGAAGGCGGCCGCGCGACTCTGAGGGTTGTGGGCTGCCTGGCGACACTCCAGGTACTGGTTCAACAGCCAGCCCAGGGCACTCACGCCATCCTCATCTGGAGTCCAGAAAAGCAAGCCATATATGGCCTGTTTCCTGGGAAAGGGTGTGGCCAGCTGGGTGGGGTACAGAGAAAGAACCACTGGACAGAGACTTAGGAGAGTGTCGCAGGCCTGGCCCGGCCCGGGAAGTCAGCTGGCACTCGGAAGATAGGAGACCGCTGGCCCCTTTTCTTTGGGCTGGGAGAAGGGGTGATGCCCTAGGTGTCCAAATGGCCAAGATGCCAGTCATTGTGGTGCAGGCCTATAACCCCCACATTCAGGAAGCTGAGGCAGGAGGATCTTCAAGCTAGCCTGAATTGTTTGTATAGGAAGACTCAGTCTCAAGAAAAAAAAAACAACAACAACAAAGAAAAACCTAAAATGGTCAAAAGCATAATCCCAGGGTTTCTAGGGGAGAGCAAGGAGCCAGAGTTACCAGGCGAGGTGATGTTCTGCACCAGCGGGGTGACCAGGGCCTCCCAGCAGGTCTTGCCCAATGCCCGGGCAGCCTCCTCGTCAGGCAGGAAGCGATCAGCAAAATTCTGCTCATGACGCAGAACCCCATTGAGTCTGAGGAGGAGGATGGAGGAGGAGGGTGTCGGGCTTGTGCATTAAGCTGCCTGGTGTGTGGCCCCACACAGTCCTCACTGCCAGCCTGGAGCCCCACTTGTTACTCCGAACTGGCATGGGCTAACTGGTAACCCCATTCACAGTACATGGGGATTCTATCCTCTCCTCTGCTTTCCAAGTGCCTTAGGGCTCCGTCTCCTAGCCTCCCTCCAGCCTTCCGGCCAGCCATGCTAACTAGGCACGTCTCCCCCCACACACCTGGAACTCAGGTGCAGGAGGCTTCTGCGGTCCTCAGCTATGTCCTGGCTCCAGGCCTGCGCCCGAACCATGTAGAAGAGACGTGTGTGGCGACACAGCTGCTCCCGGAATGCTGGCCAGAAAGTGGGCTTGGGGCCCAGGATCTCCATGCCCCGAATGCGTGTGTCGATGCCACCCTGCAATGCACACAGCCCTGTCACCGCTGACCCCAACCCAGGCTCTGGGTCCAAATAGCACAGCACCCTCCCTCGCTCCAGCCCCACCTGCTGGCAGCGCTTTATGCGGATCTGGAGGATGGGCCAGAAGTGGGTCAGGTTCTCCAACAGGGTCACCCGGCTGGCACAGGGCATCACATTCACCTGGCAAAGGAAGAGAGGACTGTCGCTTCCGTGTGTGGGTGGGAGTGTTGAGAACACCCTGGTCAGCGGCAGCCCCTTGCCGCACCCTCCCCTCTCCAGTGCTGGGACATGGGGCTGTGTTGCCAGCCCCACCGCTCTGGGCCCGAGGCCTTCACACACACACAGGGACACAGGTGTCAGAGTTCAAGGTCAGGCAGGATGGCGGATCATGCCAAAGTAGGTTAATGGCACAGAAGCCCCTACCGAGTTGAGTTCCGTGTTAAGAGAGCTGGTGGTGTTGCCCCCATACACTGCCACCAGGGCTGGCATGTAGCTTGCATCCTCCCTGGCCACCAGCACAGTCAGCTGCCTGGGAGGGGGAACAGGAGCCGTGTGAATAGGAACCAGTCACATTCATGTCAAGCAGACAGACATGAGGGGCCCTGGCCAAATCCAGAGGGGTGGCGCTAACCCCTGGCCAGAAACAGAGACAGGAGAAAACCTGGGTGTGTGGCTAGGACAGGTATATGCACACAGTACCTGACGAGGACCCCCTGGCGCATGTGCAAGGTGATGTGGTGAGAGCCGGTGCTGCCACTGGATTCCCAGTAGGTCTTGGGGTTGCGGTCTGTCAGCTTGCTGGCCTGGTGCGGGTTGGAGGACACTTCCACCTTCTCCCAGCACTTGTCCTCCTTCATGTCCATGCCGGAGCCTGGGGCAGGCAGGGAGGGGTGGTCAGTAGGAAGGAGAAATGGTGTGAGCACGGGGACATTGAGCCACTGTGGTAAGGGGACAGGAACTAACCTTGGCACAGGTATCTGAGGAACACATCAAAGAAAGGAACGTTGATGGGCCGGTGGGTTCGCCTGTGGTCTTCAATCTGGCCCAGCACCATCTGCAGTGGGAACACAGGAGAAGAGGGGTAGGAGTGGAGGCAGAGACAGGCACAGAAACATGAGCCGGGGACAGGCCACCCCGCACAGAGAAGAGTCACCTGCTGTTCCCACCAGCCTCACACACGTCCCTCCCCCACTGCCTCCTGCCACATTCTTCTGCAGTTCTGACCCCCAAATTGGACCCTACCACTCCTGACCTGGATGCAGCCACCCAGGATGTTGGCGGTGAGGTTCCGGTACAGGTGCGTGTGCTTATCGCACTTGGACACAGCATCCTGCAGCTCTGGAGCCAACTTCAGCTTTCCTGGGTGCTTCTCCAGAGCCTTGGAGATGGCATCCCGGCCTCCCAGCTGGTACAGCACCACGGCATAGTCCCTGCTGCCCGAGGTCAGGCGGTGCAGGAAGACAATGAGTTCCTGGAGCACCTGGCACAGGGACATCACAAGGCCCATAAATGCTGGGGCTAGTGTGCAGGTTGAGGGTACATGTCCATAGTGCACTGGGAGTGCTGTTGTGGGCATGGGGCCACTACAGGCACCAAGATCTAGATGCCTTCCAAAGGGAAGGGGTCAAGACACCTGTGACCCTGGCATTGTAGGCTTCTGAGCAAAGGCAGTGAAGGCCCTGAGCTCTCTCTTGGCTCCAGCTATGCCAGACTCCTAAGACAGATACCTAGATGATTAGAAGGGACCAAAAGGATCGGGTTTGTGTGTGGACCTCAGATCTGGGTAACAGCCAAAGGCGTGGACTACAGCCAACCAGCCACCACGACCCCAGCTCTCAGGCTCTTCCTGGAGCCCTCTGTGCCAGGACCTCTCTGTAGTTTCTGCTGGGACACTGGCATGGGGGGTCTCCATCTCCTTTTGCAGGACCAGCCCAAGTAAAAAAGGAGCCACTGAAGCATTTGCTTATCTTTGCAGGAGGATGCATCACCCATGAGGGGCAGAGGCCCCAGAGAAAACAGATGTGAGTAGGAGTGATGATTCTCACCATGTACCTGTGCTGTTTTGATTTGTGAACCATGCAAATATATTACATATTTTAAAAAATGAATTTAACCTTAAAAGCAAAACATAAGCCAAGAGCACAAAGGTTATGTGGTGCCCTCCAAACCTCGCCCAGGGGGTCACCTCCCCAGCAGCGGCCTGCTGTCCTCTCCCCGGCCCCACAGTCCTGGAGTAGGCCAGCATACCTCACAGTCAGTGTCAGGAGACTTCAGGCAGGCCATGCAGGCATCCATAGCCTCGTGCCAGGGCAACAGCAGTGCCTCAGGGAAGTCCACCAGTTGTGTCAGGATTCTGGGGCAGAGGTGGGAGAGAGGAAGATGTGTCACTAGCCACGGCCCCTCACCTTGGCCCCTCACCTTGGCCCTCATCTCACCAGCCCTCACCTCAGCACCGCCAGGTGCAAGTCCTTATTGGTGGCCGGGGTGTCCAGGCTTCTTAGGAGGGTGAAGAAGGGCTGGGGTTGCCTGCGGAGCTGCAGCAGGCACGGCCTGACCTCACCATCCCGGGGCCCCGCACAGCCCAGGGCTCGCTCAAGGTCTACAAGTAGTTGCCCAGCGGACCCCAAACCCTCTGCCAGCTGCCGCAGGGCTGCACCAGGGCTCTGCGGGTGGTGCTCTTTCTCTGCAGGAAGGGGCGTTGTAAGAACGGGACTCGATTAGTGATGCAGAGGCTCAGAAAATGGCAGGCTGATTCCTAGCTTTCTACCTCTTACTGATTTCTCCTAAGAAATGATTTTTGAATTTTTTTGGTGGTGGGGATCAAACCTGGGGCGTTGTGCATGCAGAGCAAATGAACTTGTCCCCAGCTCCCAAATTTGTTTGTTTTTGTCTTAAAAGTTAATTTTGGAGATTTCAAAACATCTATTAAGAGCCGGGGGGTGGTAGTACATGCCTATAATCCCTGCACTCCGAAGGCAGAGGCAGGAGAGTTGCTTTGAGTTCAAGGCCAGCCTGAACTACAATATGAGACCGTCTAAAAAAAAAAAAAAGAAAAAACAAAACAAAACAAAAAACCACACACACACGAATATATTAAGGAAACAGTTTTTGCTGGGTATGCTGGTTCATGCCTGTAATCCCAGCACTTGGGGGTGACGGGGGAAGGGGCAGGATTGCCCTGAGTTTAAGGCTACCCTGGGATATATAGTGAGTTCTAGGTCAGCCTGAACTACATACAAAGCGAGACCCTATCTCAAAAAACTAAAAAAACAAAACAAAACAAAACAAAAAACACCCCAAAACAGTTTCAGTGTATATGTGAGAGTAATAGGGTCTTATCATATAGTCCATGGTGGCCTCCCAACTTGTGATCCTCTTGCCTCAGCCTCCCCATATATTTATACTGCATATCCTTCAAATAACTAAGGAGCCTGGGCTAGGGATTTAGGTCACTGCTACTGTCCCTACCTTAGAAGCCCAAGGGCCCAAGTTTGGTCCCCAGTATTACAAAAATAAAAAACAAAAAACCTAAGTAGCTTTCTGTCTGCAAAGAGCAGAGCATTTCCCTACTTAAAAAGCACATAGTCAGGCACGATGGTGCACACACACCTATAGCCATAGGACTCAGGAAGCTGAGCCAAAAAGACCATGTGTTTGGGGTCAGTGTGGTCCTGTTTCACGATGGGAAAAAAGGGGAGGAGACGACGATGTAGCTCAGTGATAAAGCACCTGACTCGTGTGTGGAAGGCCCTGGGTTCAATCCTAGCACCACCCCATGCATAGGCAGAAATCATGCAATGATTTTTTTAATTTACAACAGAAATGAAACACGAGGACTTTTTAATCGGCTTCTAAACATCTCTTGCAGATGGCATCATGGCACTTGTCTATAATCCCAGCACTCTGGAAGGCTGAGGCAGGAAGATGGTTAATTTAAGCCCAGCCTGGGCAACTTGGTGATGTAATAAGACCCTGTCTCAAGAAAATTTTTTAAAAGGTTGAAAATGTAGCTTAGTATGAAGACCTAGGCTCAATCTTTGGTACCGCCAAACAAGAAAAATCAAGGGGTGTAGCTCAGTGGCAAAATACCCCGGTGCTTCAATCCCCAGTAATGCATAACAAAATCTCCATAATTTTTAACCTTTGCAGTTATTATTATTAGTGTGTGTGTGTGTGTGTGTGTGTGTGTGTGTGTGAGAGAGAGAGAGAGAGAGAGAGAGAGAGAGACAATGTCTTGGTACATACCCCAGGCTGTCCTTGAACTTCAAGCAATCCTTCTGCTTCTGCCTCAGCCTCCCAAGTGTGGGGTTTACAGGCATGCAACATCAAGCTTGGCTTCCTTCTCTTTTCCAATTCTTTCTTGGTACTGAGGGTTGAGCCTAGGGCTTTGTACATGCTAGACAAGCCCTCTACCAATGATCTATACCCTTAGCCCTTCCCTCTTTTTTTAAAGTTTTAAGACACGGTCTTGCTAAGCTGCTAAATTGCTTAGGCTGAGTTCAAACTTGCAGTTCTCCTGCCTCAGTTTTCCAGAGTACTTGTATATGAGTCACCCCGTCTGGCCTTTTATTTTGTTTTTTGAGACAGAGTCTCATACCATGTTGCCCAGGCTAGTCTGGAATTTCTGGCTTAAAAGAATCCTCCCATTTCACCATCCCAAGTAGCTGAGGATACAGATGTTGGCACCGGGCCCAGCGCCCCTCCTTTATCCTTTGCAAGAGTGCAATGTCCACTTCTCCGCTTACTGTTTCTCTCCTAGACAGGGCTACCCAACAATCGGCACAAACACCTCTCCAGCACGAGTGTCCTCCCACCCAAAGACAAGCATGCCCACCTGCTGTGCCCATCTGGTACCCACCTTCTTCTCTGGTTGCATCTTCCTGGGCTTGGGCTTGGAGAGGGGCAGGGTAGGCTCGAGGCCCACCTGGGGCCTCAGGGCCATACTTCCTGTAGACCCGACAGTTGAACAGACTCCTAAGGGCACAGTCGTCCAGTCTCTGTGGCAGAGCCTCCAGCAGGTTGCAGGCTAACTCCACAGGTACGGCCAGCTTACCCAGGATCTCGTCGTCCAGCACATGCTATGGAGAGACGCTCTTACTACAGGCAGATCCCTGGGAGGGGCCTCCCTGCAGCCTTCCACCCTGAGCCCCTCCTGGTTGGCACCTGGCTCCTCCCAGAGAGCCCACCACACCTATATGTACCGGAGAACATTGCAGACACCTCCTCTGTGGCCCTTCTGCCTGGCCTGTGGCCTTCCAGATGTCTGTCCCACCCCACAGAGCTGACCCTCCACCCTGTGCCTCTACCTCCCCATCCAGGTTCTCCTGCAGCATCTGGAGGACTTCCTGATGGTCAGCCCCATCCAGCTTCCTGATGAAGAACAGCAGCTCCCACCACTCAGACTGGCTCAGGTAATCGCTCTCCTCCGCATCCTCCTCCTCCGGCAGCACGTAAGGCACAGCATACAGCTCAGTCATGGGCTTCCAGCGCCAGGAGGGCAGCCCTGTGGAAATGGGCCAAGAGACACAGCCATGTCACCCTCCATGGAGCTGGGCCACAGCTCCCAGAGCTGCTCTCTTTTCCAGCTCACCTACACCCAGTGCTCCGCTGAGCACTGCCCCCTGGTGGTCAGAAGGCGCCAACAGGTCCTCAATGTCTTCCTCGAAGCCCAGGATCTCTAGCATGTGCCAGTGCACCCAGTAGGTACGGCCTGTTGACTCCCACCATACCTGGAAGAGGGGGAAAGGGGCAAGAGGGCTAAGGAATTGCTGTGGCCCAAGGATGAGGACCCATACCCACAAGGTGGCCATCTGGTCAGGTGTGGAAATAGCTCCAAAAATAGCCCAACCCTGGAACAAACCCAAAGGATATTTTCCTCTTCCAGAATGGCTTTGCCTCTCCTCTTATCCTATCTTTGGCCTCAAGCACTCCAGCTCCATGATCCTGACCATTGAAGTTTAATGCTGTTTGGCCCTGGGTGTTAGCCTTCTGCAAGTTGCCCTCTTTCGGCTGCTAACCCCACGCTCCTACTTACAGTATTCTCTTTGCATGGCTCACCAGAGCCCATGTACACCCTACCACAGTGTCCCAGCAGCATGTTTGCCTCACCTGTGCAGGAGGCACACCGCTGTTGCTCTGCTGGAACTCGCCCTCATCTCCAGCGCTGATCTCCTCGTAATCATCCAGCATCCGCACTCGCATGCCCGGCTGCAGTACATCCCGCACGTATAAGGCATAGGTATTGCCACTCGCAAACTCAGTTCGAGGACGGAATCGTCTGGGCCTTCTCCTGAAGGAGTGCCGGGCTTGGCGGGGTGGGAGCCCTGGGTTGGCATCTGCTGGCTGAGGCTGGAAGATGGAGCAGGGGGACTGTACCGAGCTCCCTGGTCTGCTGGAGGCCCTGTCCCAGTGCATGGCCTGCACCAGTTCTGAGATCAGGGTGCCCATGGCCATGCTGAATTTCAGATCCAGCTGACTCTTCTCCTCGCTCTGTTCTGCAGAGGTTTCTGATTCCTGGGCACCGCTATTCAGCTGATCCAGGAGGAAGGTGGCATGCAGATACCGCTTCACCAGGGAGAAAAGCACCCTTCCTGTGACCTGTGGGATGGAACTTCAGTCTGTACCCACCTTGTCCCCATTCCCACCCCTTTCCACTGTCCCCAGTGCCAGATCTAAGGCCCGGTCCTTAGATCTCACCCACCCCTTCTCCTCAGGTACCTGTGGCAGCTTAATGCCCTTGAAAAACATGGGATGTTCGGCCAGTGTGGCCTGTGTGAACAGTGCCAGCAGGGCACAGCGGCTGTCAAAATCCAGGTGCTTCTCGATGGCCTCTTGCTGGCTCAGTGACAAAAGGATGTGGGTCCGTGTCCCTGTAACCCACACCCCCATCAGTGATACCCCAATCTCACCTTTCCCAGGTATCTACCCCAGATTTCTACTCACTCTGTAAAAATTATCTTGTCACTACTCAGTGGGAATGACATGATTTGTTGCTATACTTCAAAGGCCAAAATTTACTATCTTACTCATGCAGACACAGTCTGCAGAAGTCTACACACTTCCTTTCATTAAAAAAGCCAATTAATTAATATGAACTTCTTCCAGATTCAGTTTTTTCTCTTTCTCCAGATGTCCCCACTCCAACTCCAACCCTGCCCTCTTCTTTTTCTTCCATCTCTCTGTGAGAGGGCAACAGAATCATTTCTATACTGACGAGGCTGCAGACCCTGCCAGCGTCCAGTGCACCCGGGAGCCACCTCCCCCCGCCCCTCTCCCTCCCCGCGCCGCCGCTCACCAGCATCATGGGAGGACAGAGCGTGTATCATCCGTCCCGCACTCCAGCGAATCTGGTAATCTGGGCTACTCAACATGTGCATGAGCAAGTCCAGGACCTTTGGGTCTCTGAAGACCCCAGTGAGGGGTTCGATGCTGGCATAGGCGCTGAGCACATGAACGGTGTGCAACAGAGGGGCAGGAGGAACGGTACCCACACACTCCTCCAGCTGCCGGAGGGCCCTCTGAATCAGGGACTTCACGTCGGTCTCCATCTCCCCCAGCACAGATTTGTCCAGGGTCCCAGCCTCCGCTGCAGACTCCTGGGAGGGCCCGATGACCTGGCCGTCTGCGCCCAGCATCTTGTGGCAGTTGGCATAGATCTCATCATCAGACATCCACAGCAAGATGTGTTCAGCCTTGCAGTCCACCTGGCCAGGGCTCCCTTCCCCTTCCTCTCCGCGCCTGAGGATGAGCCAGCGGATCTGGTACTCAGGGTGCCCATCGTGGCCCACCCGCTGCCGGATTAGCTCATCGGGATAGGCGTGCAAGCCAGGCCCCAGGGGCACCCTGAACTCCCTGTAGCGGAGCTCCCCCACCATCTTAGCACCTGAAACACACAAGTGAAAGAGAACAGATAAGGTAGGTCAGAAAACCAAGCCCACCCAGGAGTCATGGAAACAAAGGCCTCAGCAACTCCAGGTCTGGGAAGGTTGAGGCTGGGCCCAGGAGTGGCCTGCTGCAGTCTGGATGGGGCTGGGGCCAGGAAGGGGGACCCTGGCAGCTAGGCGGCTATCACCAAGGCATGGAGCCTTCAGTGGGGCGGAGATCTGGCTTGGAGTCTGGGCCCGATGGCCCTGGGGCAGGAAGCCCAACCAGGTGGGGAAGGCAGAGAGCCCGAGGGGTGAGAGGCTGAAAGGAAGTCCCAGGGCACGCGGAAAAAGGTGCAATCTCTAAGAGTTGAGGGGCAGAATTTAGAGTTGCCGAGGTAAGAGAGCCTGAGAACTGGAGGAAAAGGGCGATGGCCAGGGAGGGGGTGGCTGGCAACAGGGATGACTGGAGCACCCGAGCGCTGAGGCTGGTGGGAATGCCGCGCGCCCGGGAAGGATGCACTGGGGAGCGGGGGTGGGGCGAGGAAGCAGGATGGGGGATGGGTCGAAGAGAACCCTGGGCCCGCGCGCGGGCAGAGGGACGCGAGGTGCAGCGGTACTGAGACCGGGGCAGGGCTCTGGCCACCTCAGAAGTGCACGGGTTCGAAGGCGAGCCTGTTTTCCACGCTGGAGGTGCACACCGCGACGGCGACGGAGATGGCGAGAGCCGAGAAGCTGGCGGTCTGCCCCTAAAGGGGTCGCGATGGGTGGGCCCGAGCGCGAGGGGGTGTGTCTCAGGGCGGACTGGGGCGGACGGGGCGTGGCCTGCAAACCTGGCCCCACCAGTCACTGTGCCCCGGCTGGTAGCCTTGGAAACAGGGCGTGCATGGTCCTTGACCTAACTAGGCCCAGGTCGGGGGCCCTACTGTCTGCCCGGTGGCTTATTTCCGCCAAATCCAGCAGAAAGCAGTGGGCCGGGAGCGCGGGGCGGAGCAGGCTGCCAACTCAGCGACACTGGCCCCTCCCCTTTGGCACCGCCCTTTCCTCTTCCTCCGTCTTCCTTCCCGCCACCGGAAGTGCCCTCCTCTTTCCCAAAGTCGGAGCTGGGAACGTTCGGAGGTAATTTGTGCCTCCCGCGCCCTACTGCCCTTTCTTTTCCCGCTGTAGTTGTTTGCTCCTTTTAACCACGATCAGTCTACACCCGCTACAAAAACAAACATAAACTAGTACATAAAAATGGAGCATTTTATTATAGTTCAGGAATATCAGCTTTGGGCAGCAGCGGCGGAGGGCAGCTT
Source organism: Petromus typicus (assembly GCA_004026965.1). Taxonomy (NCBI): domain Eukaryota; kingdom Metazoa; phylum Chordata; class Mammalia; order Rodentia; family Petromuridae; genus Petromus; species Petromus typicus. The sequence continues at coordinate 35,158 of PVIR01003555.1, forward strand.
CACATAGCTCTTCATGGGAGGCAGTGGCCGAATCTTGCGGCCAGCCCAGCCCCCCTTGCGCTGCCACAGTCCGCTGTTAGGCCTCTTGCCCAGCCAGCGGTTCCGACCTGCTTTGCCGATTACTCGTTGGTCATGATCGACGTTGGATACTCGGCCTACTGTAGCTATGCACGTCTCCAACACCTGCCAGAGACCGGAGGGGGAGGAATGCATGATCCAGGGCAAGTGGGGAAGGAGGGTCCCCGCAATGGTGTCAGTGTGACTCAGGGAGGCTGTCAGACTCGGACAGATGGGAGAAGGGCAAGCTCTCTCTATAGCTGAACCCAAGCAGGAACTGGGTATGTTAAAATGAAAGACGATGTCCCTTATTCCATTCTGGTGGCTGTGATGAGGCGTGCATGTGGCCAACGACAGACCCACCTGGAGGCGGTTCCCTGAGTCCTAACACACCTGGAGCTATGGACGCAAACTCCCCCCACCTGCAGCCCACACACCTGCATCTGCCTCTTGGAAGGCAGCTGGATAATGGCTGTTCCGTTCACCTTCCGCAGCAACACACCACATGTCCCTGGGGAAGGGAGGAGCAGCTTTGCCACTCTCCGCAGAGGAGGAGCAGGGTTCCCCTGGGGGCCACATCCCACATACTGCCCCTCCTTTGCCCTTTTATTTATTTATTCCAGTACTGGGGACCGAACTCAGGACCTTGGGCTTGCCAGGTAGATGCAGTGCCACTGAGGCACATCCTCAGCCCTTGCTCTTAAGACGCAAATACAACAAAGACAAATGCATGCCAAGACACAACATGCTTTTGTCCTCCTATTCTTTGTTCCTTCCTTTTCTCTGCCAGCAGACCAGATGTGGGTCCAGGGGTTCGGAGAACTGTGATATTAGGTACCCTTAGCCTTCCATATCGTGGGACCCAGGGTGCTTTCTCTATACCTGCAGCTCGGATGTACTGAGCCCCTCGGCCTGGTTCACTTTCCACATTGTTGATGAGGGTCCCCACAGGTAGGGCCCCAAGAGGATGTGCATCCCCTTCCTGAGCAGCAACTAAAAGACAAGATTGAAAAAAAAAAGGATTTCACCAGCTCTTGAACCTCTGCCCCCGCACAGCCAGCAGCCATGTCTCACCTGCCATTCGGCTTATATGGTTAGAGTTCAGGATCACATCTCCTGCCTGCATGTTTTCTGTGGCAATGATCCAGCGTTTCCGGCTGCCCCCAGCAACCAGAGCTATGTCTGCTGACCTGTTCAGGACACACAAATGAGCAGACCACTCAGGAAACCCTCACATCTTCTGACACACTATAAGGCAGAGATTCACACCACACTGTCATCTTCCCACATTCCAAACTTGCCTACAAGGATCATAGCAGATTTTGATAACCTTCTCCTCAAAGGGTCCTGGCTTGGTGTCTTCCTTTGGCCGGAAACGCAGAAAGTCAATCATGCGGTAACGCTGCTTATGGCCTCCACCAATACCATGGACTTTGATGTGGCCTATAGGACCGATAGGATATGATCCAGTTTAAACTGGTTCAACTCCCAGCATTAGAAACTAATACTTTCGACTGATAAATTTTGCAAAGATGAGAAAGAAATTATCATGGCATTTCCTGTGCATAGTCAGTTGTCTCTCTGTTGCTTTGTCTCTGGCTCCAACAGTGTTCTGCATGATTACATTCCTTTGTCATTTTACAAAGCACAAATGTGTTATTATACAGGTCTAGAGTCCCAGCATGCTTTTCCTTTTACTGATTATATCCCCTCGTCATTGCACCCACCTGTGTGGTCTCGACCCCCGGACTTCCTCATTTTCACTGGTGTAATGGTATACTTGGTACGACTCTTCCAGGACACAGACTTGGCATTAAGGGCCACAGAAGTAAGGAGTGGGCGGCAAGGGAGCAATGTCAAGGTAGAGGGCAACTGGAGGAAGGAATTGCTCATCACCTAGAAATACAAAGAAATTACCTTCATTTAAAAACTAACTGAAGGAGAAGCATCAGAGAACCACGGAAAGGGCACAGACTTCCCAGAAGTGTCCCACACTAGCTGTCCAAAGCCTCCACTTTCCACAGCTTGTACACACAGTGCAGTGTTTATCCAGGTGTTATAGTTCATCTTTGATCTTCTTACCTCTCAAGTATTTCTTCAGTGGAATCTTTTTCCCTTGGTCCTCTCCTTCCACGTTTAGTTCAAAGTCTACTTTAGGGGAGATTTGTCTTCCCTAAAACCTCTAAAATCAGTAACTTCCAAACACCACTGTTAACAGAAAGGCCTTTTGCCTTCTGCAAAGGGAGTTTTTCATATAGGAATGGAAGAGAGGGATCATTTCTGTCTTGTTCCTTGCTGGATTCCCAGTAGAGTGAGTTGTTTTTTTGGGGTAGCTGAGTTTGGTTTTGAACTTTATGGATGTGCCATACTCTAACATGATCAGCCTCAGAATCCTAGAGGAGCACTGAAGACTTCTCTTTCTGTAATTCAGCAGCTGTCCACTAGGGAACTGGGAAACTCTTGAGACCTCTGTTCTCGGAATCTTGGCCTGGATTCTATAATCTTAGCAATAACAGCATCCTTCTAGGTATCATAATGGTTAAGAGCACAGGCTGGGGCTGAGGACCAAGTAGCTCAGGGGCAGAGCAGTGCTTAGCTTTGCTAGTGCTTAGGCCTTGGGTTCAGTTCCCATCATGGAGTGGGAAGGGAGCCTCTGAAGCCTCTTTGCCTATCTCCAAATTCCCACTGTTGTTGTATGACCTTGCTGCTCATCGGTTTTATCTATAAAATGGGAATGCTGACGATTGTCTTATAGAATAGTTGAAAGGAGTTCATTTACGTTTGGCATTTTTTTTTCTTCTTTTGGGTTTTTGAGACAGGGTCTTGCTTATGTGTAGTTCAGGCTGCCCTTGAATTTGCGGCAATCCTCCTGCCTCAGCCTCCCAAGAGCTCAGATCACAGGCGTGTGCCACCACACTCGGCGGTAACTGAAATATCTATTACACGTTTTCTTAAGCGTAAGCACTTAACAATCTGTGCAACCGATGATTTGAAAAGCACTTGCAGTCCAGTGTCGCATCCGAAGAATCTAACCCTATGAGACAGCGGTACTTATAAAGAAGATAGCTGAGGGGCTGGGGAGTTAGCTCAGCGGTTCCGGCGCCTGTCTTGCAAGCGCAAGGGCCCGGTTCGATTCCCCAGTATCCACATACAATACTGGGTGTGGAGACTCACGCCCAGCAGCAACCAGTACCACATACCACAGTGCCGGGCGTGGTGGCTCACGCCTGTAATCTCAGCCCTCGGGAGGCAGAGGCAGGAGGATTGCTGTGATGTGAGTTTGAGGCTGAGCTCAGGGCCAGCCTGAACCACAAAGTGAGACCCTGTCTCAAAAAAAAAAAACCTAAAAAAAAAAAAGAAGATAGCTGAGGCCAAGAAGCTAAGAGTGATTTATCCGAGGTCCTGGCCCTGTGTGATTCCCCACTGGACTCGATCCCAACACCTGTATCCCATCCCCTCCTGCCCTCTTTCTGGCGGGCCAAAAGAAGACCTCCTCTTCGGATAATGCAATTACCTGGGCGGTAGGGAGCAGACGAGGGACAGGAGCACTGAAGGCCGGGGGCACCAGGCTCAGAGAGCCCAGAGCTCGGGTCAAGGACCACAGAGACATGGGGGTAGAAGGAATCCTCAAAGTTCAGCGCGCTCCCTATTTCTAACACTAGCCAGGCCGCGCGGCGCTCTCAAGTGACTTCAGGGGCCCGGCATGGTCTCTTTCCAGTGACGTAAAAGGAGGCTGACTCCCGTCCGCCCAGAGCATGCTCAGAACCAATCCTCGGGTGATTCTTGAGACACGTGACCAATAAACTAGCCCCGCCCCGCAGAGCCGTCAAAACAATTGCCTCGAGCAGCAGCCATGATGGATTTAAAGGGGCAGTACCGGCAAAGGCAGCAGCCAAACCGACAGACTGCAGGTGAGTCCTTGAGAGTACCGCTGGGGCTGAGAAATAAAGTCTTGGCCATGTTTTATTCCTGCACTCCCAGATATATGAACAACTCTCCTCTGACGAACCTCGCGAAACTCTAGATTCAAAACTCCGCCCCCTGCGAGTCTTCCCCGCCCCCCGACGTCTAGACGGACAGACTGACGGCCCGCCCCGCCCCCTGCGCGCGGACCCGCGGTGACCTCGGGGTGTCTGGCTTGGACCCGCTACGCAGCCTTCGGCCCTCTTTTCACACCCCGTCGTTGCTCCCCTCTCGTGTCACCCTGGCCCAACCCTGGGCCCCAAGGCAGGTCCGCTGCCCTGGACTCTTGATCACAGCCCAAGTGCGGGAGACCTGCTGCCAGCGTCCCTAGGACCGAGACGCTCAGCAGTTCTCCCATTCTTCTGGGACCAGGAGGCCCCCGGGAGGCACCCTAAGGTGATTCCTCCCAGAGTCTGTTAGAAGCGATGCCAAGAGACAAAGCCATGTCAGTAACTGGGCGAGGAGTGACCGGGTCTACCTCCTCACCCTGTCTCAGACACGCCCCTGGCCCGCAGGTCTGATTAAATCAGTGTCTTCCTTCTTGGGAGAAAGTAGATCCTCAGGCCTTGGGTGGGGAAGGAGGAGGGACATTGGCGTCTTTGACGACCTGTAGGCAGGAAGGAGAGTGTTTGTCCTGGGTGGGGCTCTGTGCCAAGTCTTCTGGGTGGCTGAAGTGGCTAGAGAAGGGGTGGGACCGCCGGACTTCTGGACTTTGGGCAGAGCAAATCCTCCTGAATCCCTGGCTGCTGAGTAGAGTTTCTTCCTGGCTAGGCCTGAGCGCCTTAGCCAAGGGCTCTGCTCTGTACACAGGTAAGTGGACTCCAAAGGCTGGGAGCGAGTCCCTTGGGGAAGTGGAAAGGCAGCTGGAGTCCTAGGGGCTGGGAGGTGTGTCCTGAAGGTTATGTGGAAGAGGACACAGAGTGAAGACCTTGAACTTTCTGGAACCCTCTCCCTGGCTCCTGTGAGGAAGGCTTCTGTTTTCTTCTTTTTCCTCTCTTTCCTGATTTAACTTTGAAAACTGTTGTTTCCTGCATTTCTCTTGTGTACTTTAATCTTGTTCCTTTTGCAGCTCTCCCAAATCTTCTGTATAATCTCTGTAGTGCTTCCATCCTCTGCTTCCTTTTCCTAAACCAAATTCTCCCATTCCTGTTCTGTTCTGTTCCAAAGTCCTCAGTCCCTCTACTAGCACCTTTGCTTCTTCTAGGGATTCTCTTCCTTCAAGTCAGTTCCTCTCCTTCACGTCAGCTTTGCATTTGGTGATATAGTCTCCCACCCTACTGGCCTCCGTCTCTCTAACCCAGCCACAGGTCCCCCATTCTCTTGTCCATTCACTTGGATCTCTCTAACCAAGGTTCACAGCCTGTCTGGCTCATCATTACTCAATTCTGTTGTTTCTCCCTAGCCCTGGGGAGGTTCCTTCATCCAGGATGTCGGGCCTGGTGTTGGGGCAGCGGGAGGAGCCCGCAGGTCACCGGCTCAGCCAGGAGGAGATCTTGGGGAGCACCCGACTGGTGAGCCAAGGCCTGGAGGCCTTACACAGTGAACACCAGGCTGTGCTGCAGAGCCTGTCCCACACCATTGAGTGTTTGCAGCAGGGAGGCCATGAGGAAGGGCTGGTGCATGAGAAGGCCCGCCAGCTGCGCCGCTCTATGGAAAACATCGAGCTGGGACTGAGTGAGGCACAGGTGAGAAGGGAGAGCACTGCCAGGTAGTCCAGTGTATGGAGGAGCAGTTGTCTGATTGGAGGGTTGAGGTTGTTGGGAATCACCTTGTCCTACATGCTTCCATTCAGTAAATGCCTGTTATGCCTCTATCATGTGCAAGGAACTCCTCTGGGTACTGGCTCCTCCTGTGTCACTCTGGCCCCAACCTGGGCCCCAGGGCAGGTCCGCTGCCCAGAACACTTGATCAAAGCCCAGGTGCGGGAGACCTGCCGCTTGTGTCTCTAGGACTGAGACGCTCAGTGGTTCTCCTAGTCTTCCTAGGAGTAATGAAAATCTTTGCCATCTGAGCATTGATATTTTTTTTTTTCTATATCAGAGATTGAACTCAGTACCTTGTGTTTGCCAGGCAGGTGCTGTGCCACTGAGCTAAATCTCTGTCCCATGAGGCTTGATATTCTAGCTGGGAGACAGACAGTACACAAATAAGTAAATGACTCAGCATGCCAGAGTGATAGTTGCATATCTATAATCCCGGCTGCTTGGGAAGCTAAAGTAGGACGATCATAAGTTGAGGCCTGCCTTGGCAACTTAGCAAGACTAATATTTCAAAATAAAAATAAATAAATAAAAAGGCCTGGGGGTCGCAGGTCAGTGTTGAACTATGCGTGAGACCCTGGTTCCATCCCCAATACCAAAAATAAATAAACAAGACAGGGAAGAGCACTGAGGAGGTGATGTTTGAGCAAGATTTTGCAGGTGAGGGAGTGATTCATGCAGTAAGCAGGGAAACCGTGTCTGAGTAGAGGGGGGAACAGCAAATGCAGAGACTGTCTTGGAGCCTGGACAGCACAGGACCATTGCAGCTGCAGTACAGTGAATGAGGAGACGCACAGTAGCATGTTAAGTGTGAGGAATGGTGCGGTTAGGAGATAGGGCACAGATGCCGTGGCATTCCTAGGCCATCAGAGAGGCCTGGCCTTTACTCTGAGAGAGATGGAAACAGTTGGACCATTCTGAGGAGCGCTGTGGTCTCTCTTGCTGTTATCTGGCAGCCAAGTTGAGAATAGACTATAGGGGAATATGGGCAGAACTTACGGGCCATCTGGGAGGCTGCCTGGTCCCTCAGGTGGGAAATGGTGGCCTGGCCCAGATTGATGGCCACTAGGTGGTGAGAAATTGGATTTGGGATGGATTTGAAGAGCAGAGCTGCTGTTCTGCACTCCAGCCCCCTGGATCCTCTGTGCCCCACCAGATGGCCCCCCTCCCAGGAGGCTTCCCTCCTGCCTGTCCCCGAACACTCCATCCGGGGCCCTGAGCTCACAGGCTGTGCCCATCTAGGTGATGCTGGCCCTCGCCAGCCACCTGAGCACAGTGGAGTCAGAGAAACAGAAGCTGCGGGCTCAGGTGCGGCGGCTCTGCCAGGAGAACCAGTGGCTCCGGGATGAGCTGGCGGGCACGCAGCAGCGACTGCAGCGCAGTGAACAGGCTGTGGCCCAGCTCGAAGAGGAGAAGAAGCACTTGGAGTTCCTGGGACAGCTGCGGCAGTACGATGAGGATGGGCATGCTACGGTGAGTAGGGCGGGCAGACCGCTGGGCCCATGATCAGGGGCAGTTGCCTCTTGTCCTGAGGGCCCAGCAACAGTGCCTAGCTGGTCCCACCTGGGAAGGTTTCCTTTTCCAGCCCTGACACCAACTCCTCCTAGTGCAAGGGAGGAAGCAGCCTTTACTCATTCAGCCAGCATTTCTTGTGTGCCAAGCACTGTGCCCTGCACTGGAGAATGGGCAGCCTGTGGCTGCTCTAGTGGTCATAGGTTTGTGAGCTGGGAGAGACAAGCACCGGACACTCCAATCCCAAATCCTGAGTCCTCCAGTCAGATAAAGCATAGCCCAAGTTGCAGGAGACCTTCTTGATATTTTCTCTCAAAGCGGGTGAAGTTCAAGGCTCACTGAGCAGACGTTTCTGATGATGTACGTCTCTGTGCCTTGTGCAGTGAAGTGTGTATAGTAGCTGTGAAGAGCCATGAGAGTAGCCAGGTGTAGGGGACACTTCTGTACTCCCTGCATTCAGAGTTGATGGGTTTTGAAGGATGACAGGGGTGAAGAGATATTTCCCAGGCTGGGGAGAGGCTGTTGCAGAGAGACTGCAGAGCTAGCCTGGGCCAGGGCAAGTGAGGAAGTGATTTGCATGGCACACAGCAGTGAAGCTGGAGGAGGCTTGAGGTGTTTGAGGCCATATTCCTGCTGGGAAAAGCACATTTTTCCATGTGGAATGGGGTAGAGAGAGAAGGCTGAATACCGAGTCCAGACTAGGCAAAGGTTGATGATAGGCATGAGGGTGAGCTGGACACTTTGGATACGTGTCAGGGAGATCAGACACACTCCCTCCTTCTGGACAGACGGGACAGACGTATAATCAGCGTAAACACACAGGGATCAGCACAGGGCTGTAATTGCAGGAGCTGAGCCAGGGGAGGAGGAGGCTGGACAGCAAGGGTGGTAAGGAAGGGAACTGACAGGGTGCGAAGGAAGGGACAGTCGGGGATCCTGCCCCCCAGCGTCTCCAGGTTTTATAAACCAGAGAGGCCTGAGCTTATTTGTCCCAGATTTGGCCTTTCCCAGGGGCAGAGGCAGGATAAGGGGATTTTCCCATACATCAGTGATTTGGTGATGTAAAGGTGCCCCTGAAGAGCCCTGGCACCCACTCGTTCCCTTCCAGGAGGACAAGGATGGTGATGCCACCAAGGACTCCCTGGATGACCTTTTCCCTAACGAGGAGGAAGAGGACCCCAGCAATGGCTGTGAGTCAGCCTTGGAGTTGGGTGGAGGGTGGAGGGTGGAGGGGGAGCGCTCACTGTCCACTTCCTGTGGAGATGGGGAAGGGGCCAGACTCCTGCTTTGATTCTCTCAGCCTCCCTCTTCCTCCTCAACACTTATTGCTAAACACTTAATATGTATCAGGCCCTGAGCAAAAATAAAGAAAATGATACAGGTCTTGGTGAGCATGGTGGTATATGCCTGTAATCTCAGCATTTGGGAGGCTGAGGCAGGAACGTTGCTGCAAGTTTAAGGCCAGCCTGGGGTACATAGTGAGTTCAAGATGAGCCTGAACTACAAAGCCAGGTCCTGTTTCAATAAACCTTACGAAAACAAATAGCTAAAAAGGACTGGAGTGGAGGCGGTGCTTCTTCAAGAGCGTGGTGGGGGTATCAGCTAAATATGGGGAGGGCGGTGGGGAGGGCAGGTGGCCATGGGGAGAGGAGGAGTCCCCTGAGGCTATCTCCTGTCCCCTCTCTGTGCTGTCTTAGTGTCCCGGGGCCAGGGTGCTGCAGCAGCCCAGCAGGGTGGCTATGAGATCCCTGCCCGGCTTCGGACGCTGCACAACCTAGTGATCCAGTACGCAGCCCAGGGGCGCTACGAGGTGGCCGTGCCACTCTGCAAGCAGGCACTTGAGGACCTGGAGCGGACATCTGGCCGTGGCCACCCTGATGTTGCCACCATGCTCAACATCTTGGCTCTGGTGTATCGGTGAGCACTGCTCTCTCTCTTCCATTGGCAGAGTGTCTCTGTTTCCTCTGTGGTCCCCTCTGGCTGCTGTGCCCACCTGCGCTAGGTTTCTTTTTTTTTGAGACAGGGTCTTGCTTTTGTAGCTCAGGCTGGCCCTGAGCTCAACCTCCAAATCACATCACAGCAATCCTCCTGCCTCTGCCTCCCGAGTGCTGGGATTACAGGCGTGAGCCACCACGCCCGGCACTGTGGTATGTGGTACTGATTGCTGCTGGGGTGAGTCTCCACACCCAGTATTGTTTGTTGTTACCGGGGATCGAACCTGGGCCCTTGTGCTTGCGAGACAGGCGCCAGAACCACTGAGCTATATCCCTGGCCCTGCGCTAGGTTTCTCGCCCAGACCCAGCCCACTGGAGTGCTCCTTTTTTCCATACCCAAGCTATTGGCCCTAGAGAATGCCTGTCTTCCAGGCTCTTTTCCTCTCTTCTGGACAGTGTCTCTGTCTCAGTCTGTTTCCTGTTTCTCTGTGCTCGCTGGTTGCTACGTTTTGGGAGCCGGCCACTCCACCGCCTACTGGCTGTGTCCACAGCGCCCTCTAGCGCCCACACCGGCTTCAGATCTCCAGTGGTTGTCCAATCTCTAAATGAACTCAATCCTCCCAGTGGGAGCCAGGGAAAGGACAAGGTAGGCACAGAGTTCAAGGTAACTCCTGTCACTTTTATCCTTTTCCAGGGACCAAAATAAGTACAAGGAAGCTGCCCACCTGCTGAATGACGCCCTCAGCATCCGGGAGAGCACGCTGGGCCGGGACCATCCTGCTGTCAGTATTCCTAGTCTCACCTCATCCTCTCTTAGCTGTTTGGCTTCTCTTGGCAACACCATCTACTCCCCTTAGTCCCCTCACTAGGGATGCTTAGGAAGGAGGCACGAGAACACCTTCCCTTTTTCTTTTTTTTTAAGATATGATCTTACTATGTAGTCCAGGATGGCCTTGAACTGCTTCAGCTTCCTGAGTGTTGACATTATAGGTGTATTAATTCTCTGAGACTCAATGACTTCAAGTCAGTATTTTATTGAAACTTAATTCATAGGCAATCCATTCTTTTTTTTTTAGATTTTTTGAGAGAGTCTCTCTTGGTAGTTCAGGTTGACCCTGAACTCACTATGTAGCCGAGGCTAGCCTTGAACTCTCAGCAATACTCCTGCCTATCCTGCCTATGCCTCCTGAGTGCTGGGATTACGGGCATGAGCCACCACACCTGGCTTCATAGGCAATGTATTCTATCTATGTATCTGGTTCCAAAAAATGTTAATAGCATGTTCTTATTAATATAAGGAAAAACATGAATGTCATTTATTTATTATCTTTTTTGTGTGTGGTACTGAGGACTAAACCCAGGAACTTTTGCATGCCAGGCAGGCAAACGGCACCTCTGCGCTACATCCTCGGACCGTGAAAGTCATCTATAAAATAAAATATGTAATCAAATATATCATAACACAGGAGTAGCTGTATTGATTACGACTGTCCTAGAGGACATAACAAAGTAGTCTGATAGACAAGTCACTCTGGATTTAGAAGAAGTCTAAAGCCATCCACAGAAGAAGGGGTGATTTGGGTGTGCACTTGACAAAACTCCAGGGTGACAGTAAGTAGTCACAGACCGGGGTCATCTGTAGATAAGAGAAAAAGAGAACCTTAGGTAGGGATGATGGGTTAAAATAAGTTAGATCTCTTGAAAATGAGCTTCCTGTATGAATGTCATTCCCTGGAAAAGGACACATGCTAGGGAGTGAAGCTGTATCCCTGGAAACAGCTCCCACCTTGATCTTTCCCGAGCGGTGAAGCTTAGGTATCTGAACGTCTGGCAGGACATCCTGAAGTTGGCAGGGCTGAGCTATTCCACACATGCAGAACATCCGTAGCATTCGCCTTCCTGGCAGCAACTATATCCCCAATCTTCATGGCAACCAAAAAAACCCAATTGTTGGAAGTTTCTAAAAATCCCCTAGCAGAGGACACCATCTTCACGGGCTTTCCCACCTCCAGCTTCTGGTTGGCCTGAGTCCAAGACTGTGGGAAACTGCAGCCCCTCGCAGCACCAGAGTGTGATGGGGACAGGCCTCTCTCCTTCTGCAGGTGGCAGCCACACTCAACAACCTGGCTGTGCTGTATGGCAAAAGGGGCAAATATAAAGAGGCAGAGCCACTGTGCCAGCGAGCACTGGAGATTCGAGAGAAGGTAGCTGTTCCCTCCCTCCCAGCCCCTGGGGACCCGCCCACCCCGCTCCTGGCCTGTGCTTGCCCCTTCTGCTCTCTCTCTGACCCTCCATCCCTGCCTGGTGCGGGTACTTCTGCGCACACGTGCATGTGTGTGTGCAGCGCACACAGTCACACCCACTTATCTGTTCTTTTGCTCTTTCTCAGGTCCTGGGCGCTGACCATCCAGATGTGGCAAAACAGCTGAATAACTTGGCCCTGTTGTGCCAAAACCAGGGCAAGTATGAGGCAGTGGAACGCTATTACCAGCGGGCACTGGCCATCTATGAGGGGCAGCTGGGGCCAGACAACCCGAATGTAGCTCGGACCAAGAACAACCTGGTAAGGAAGAGGTGAGGGGTGGAAAGAGGGGAAGGGAAGGGCCACCTGGGACCTTGAGGTGGGCATCCTGATGGACTGAATTTAGTCTCCTCCACTCATCGCCCTGGCGCCTGTCTCTGGGTCGCTGTAGGGGTGAGGAGTCCCTGTCCAGCATAGAAGTTCCATAGAAACCTAGAATCCTGCAGCCAGAAAGAGATGTGTGCGCATCTGGCTAAGTCCTGTCCCCTCTGTCTCGTGGTGTGTCCGCAGGCTTCCTGTTACCTAAAGCAGGGCAAGTATGCTGAAGCGGAGACGCTATACAAGGACATTCTGACTCGAGCGCATGTGCAGGAGTTCGGGTCTGTGGATGGTGAGTGTGGGAGCACTTGCTGGGGAGCTGAGGTCCTGGCTCCCCATACCGAGCAGCTCCTCACCCCTCGTCTCATCCCCAGATGACCACAAGCCCATCTGGATGCACGCGGAGGAGCGGGAGGAAATGAGCAGAGTGAGTGGGGGCCCCGAGGCAAGCATGGCCTCTGTTGTGCTCGCTGCCATGGCCCAGCCCTCACCTTCCCACCCATTCCTATTGCGGGGGACCCCCAGCCCACCCCTAGCACCTCTGTCCACTCACCATTGGCTTCCCCTCCTTGCAGAGCCGGCACCGTGAAGGTGGCACACCCTATGCTGAGTATGGAGGCTGGTACAAGGCCTGCAAAGTGAGCAGGTGAGCTCCCTGCCTGGAATGCCCTCGTCTAGGCCTTGGTCCAGCCTCCCCTTGACCTTCCCTGGGCCTCACCCTGCTCCCTCTCTCCTGTTAGCTTTCCTTTTTCTGTTTGTTTTTTGAGACAAGTTCCCCTGTGAAGTTCAGGCTGGCCTTGAACTCACCATGTAGCCCAAGCTGACCCCTAGTTTGTTGCGATCCCTCTGCCTCAGCCTTCCAAGTGCGCTGGGATTACAGGTGTGCGTGGCCATACCTGGCTTCCTTCTCTCCCGTTTCTTCTCTGAACCCATTCTCCCTTTCCTGATCTCAATGTGGCAGCCCCACAGTGAATACCACTCTGAGGAACCTCGGAGCCCTGTACAGGCGTCAGGGAAAGCTGGAGGCAGCCGAGACACTGGAAGAGTGCGCCTTGCGTTCCCGGAAGCAGGTCAGAGGCCCCAGGAAAAGGAGGTGCAGGAAGGGCCCTGGGGAAGGGGCTGCCAAGGGTCCTTGTGAGGACCTGATGTTGGAGGAGAGGCTGATGAGGGGAAGGTGAGGCAGCCTTGTGCTTTGGTTGCTCTAGGTGAGTCCCTACCCCCAGCTTATCCTTTGGGGTTCCAGATCCCTTCCATAAAGAGGAATCTGGGGAGGGACTCCTCTGGATCCCCCCCTTCCACCTTTCCACAGAAGGACATAGGCTGTGTGGGAGTAGAGGGTGAGGCAGAGGGGAGGTTCACAAATTGGAGATCCTGACCCATGAAGCAGGTCACGAAGTGAATTCTGTGTGGGCCATGGCTAGAGATACACATGCATCTCTAGGGAATACGCTACCAACCGGGCAGACGGCTTTAGGGCCTGTCCTATGGACTGGATATCACTGGAGAGAAGACATTTTTTTCTTGCAGTGGCCACACGAAGAAAAGAGTAGATGCCCTATCCTGTGGAGTTAGGGAGTAGAATTCCCAGTTTTTTCTTTTTCCTTCCAGGGCACTGACCCTATCAGCCAGACCAAGGTGGCAGAGTTGCTCGGGGAGAGTGACAGCAGAAGGACGTCCCAGGAGGGCGCTGGGGACAGTGTGAAATTTGAGGGAGGTGAAGAGGCTTCTGTGGCTGTGGAGTGGTCAGGGGTAAGTGTGGTCCTGTGTCCTGGTCTCTCTTGCCGTTCCCACTGGCGGGGGACAGTGTGGAGCCTGACCCTCAGGACGTGTGGAGCACAAGGACTCATGTCTGCATCCAATTAACTTGTCCCTTCTGGCCTATTTCTAGGAGCCAACTTTTACCAGCACAATTTTTTCTTTCCTCATATCTTTTCCTTCTCTTTTCTTCCTTTCTTGTTTTATTTTCTTGGAGTAGTTGTGTTTTTCTTTTGAGACAGGGTCTCGCTTTATAGTTCAGGCTGGCCCTGAGTTCAACCTCAAACTCACATCACAGTAATCCTCCTGCCTCTGCCTCCTGAGTGCTGGGATTACAGGCGTGAGCCACCACGCCTGGCACTGTGGTATGTGGTACTCATTGCTGCTGGGTTTGAGTCTCCACGCCCAGTATTGTGTGTGGTTACCAAGGATTGAACCCTGGTCCTTGTGCTTGCAAGACAGGCGCCGGAACCACTGAGCTAAATCCCCAGACCGGTCGTTTGTTTTTTGAGATAGAGTCTCACTATATAGTCCAGGCTGGCTTTGAACTTACTATGTACGCTAAACTGCTGATCTCGTGGTAATTCTCTGCCTCAGTTTTCTGAGTGCTGGGATTATAGGTGTGTACCGCCATGTGGGAATATTTGTGTATGTGTTGTTTTTTCCTGTACTAAGGATTTAATGCAGGGTTTTACACTGAGCTGTATACATCCTAAACCTCCTCCCCTCCTTTTTAATTTTGAGAGAGGTCTTCAAACCTGATCCTCCTGCCTCAGCCTCTTGAGTAGCTAGGACTGCAGGTGTGCATCACTGCAGGGATCTTTTCAGTCACCAGGGGTGGGGGAGGTGTGCAGAGTGAGGATGATGGCGGGAGGAGACTCAGAAGCCAATCTGCGCCGATGCCTTTAGCTTCCGTTACCCATCCCTGTATGCCAGGATGGCAGTGGTACCCTGCAGAGGAGTGGCTCTCTGGGCAAGATCCGAGATGTGCTGCGCAGAAGCAGTGAGCTCCTGGTGCGGAAGCTCCAGGGGACCGAGCCTCGCCCCTCCAGGTACACGGTGGGGTGAAATACAGCTCTGCCTGGCTCCGAACTCTGGAGAGATGCATGGGAGAGGCCAGCAGGCTGGTCATGGAGAGAGGGCTGGGCAGAATGACCGCCTTGGTGGGGATGAAGGGCCCGTCCCAGTGGGAGATGCTGGTGCCTGATGCAAAGAAGAGTGCGCAAGGGCCAGGGGAGGTGGGGAGTAGCGATCTGACCCACGAAGCCGTGCCCAAGGGCCCAAGGACCACTTGGGAGGAAGAGGGTCCTCAGTTCTCCCTTCTCGACTACAGCAGCAACATGAAGCGGGCCGCCTCCTTGAACTACCTGAACCAAACCAGCACTGCGCCCCTCCAGGTGAGAGCTTGAGCCCAGCCCTTGGGAGTCGGGAGCGGGAGGGCCCAGCAGTGAAGAGGAGCCAGGCAGACTGCTGGTGTGTGTGAGTGACCACCAAGGGCCGGCTTCGGGCCGGCCACAGTGTCAAGAAAGTTGAAGCAGGAGGTAAAGAGGAATTGATGTTTTCTAAACTGATACTTTGAAAGTATGAATAATTCAAGAATGGCCACGTGTGGTGGCATGTGGCTGTAATCCCAGAATGTGGAAGGCTAAGGCAGGAGGCTCACTGTGAATTCAAGACCAGCCTGAACTATGTAGTGAGATCTTGTCTCAAAAAATCAAAGAGAATAAAGATTTCAATTAAAAAAAAATTGAAAAAAAAATGAAAGAGAAAGAATTCAGTAATAATTTGGAGATACTGATTGTTCTTTCTCCCACAGCCACTTTACTCTTCCCCTCGAGAACTTAGTAGTCAATGAGAAGAAAGAGAAGTAAAGAAAAAATATAAGATAATCCTCACTGGAGAAGACAGTGATGACTCTTTAGCGGCAAATGACCACTTGTCCTTGTTAGTACATGCCAGTGTACATGTGCTTCTCCCCGGTAGTTTCTTCTCCACCAGGTTGTGACCCTCTGGGAACCCTGACAAGGGCCGACAGGGCCTGAGCCTGGGATGGAAGCTGTAGGTGCAGGTCTGGCTCTGGAGACAGGTGGCGGCCTGGGCTGGGTGGACTGCAGGAGGCCGAGGACCCCGTGTGACAAGGTGATGGCATCTTTTCCAGGTGTCCCGGGGTCTCAGTGCCAGCACCGTGGACCTGTCTTCAAGCAGCTGATGTCCATCCCCTGCCCAGGGCTGCTGGACCCTCCCAGCCCCACAGCATCCCCACTGCTCGGACTCCCCACCCTGGGGGGGACAGTGACCCAGAGTCGCTGCCACCTGCAAGGCCTCAGCCCCTCCTCAGGAACCGCCCTAGGCAGGACCCTCAGGACAACCCACTCTGGGGCCCTGGCTTGGACACTCCCCAGGGGATGTGACGCAGCCTGCTGCTGGCCTTGCTGCAGGAGGGTTTGTGGCCAGCTATGCCACCTCGTTTTGGCCCCCTCGTCTCTCCAGCCCTCCCTTTTCCCTGATCTCACTTCAGGCCCACATGTTTCACATTTCTTAAATAAAGAGCCACGTAACCTCTCTGCTGTTGAGTCCTGACATGAGAGGGTACCTGCAAGGGTTGTGTCACCCCCCTTCCCAAAAGGGCGAGGGGTGCTAGGCTTGGTGGCACGTGCCGATAATCTCAGCACTCGGAAGGCTGAGGCAGGAGGATCATTGTGAGTCCATGACTGGCTTGAACTAATGGTGAGACACTGTCTCAAAAGATTAGTTATTCCAGGGATTTTGCTCAGTGACACCATGCCTGCCTCCCAAGCACAAGGTCCTGAGTTTGATCCCCGGTACCAGGAAAAATTAAAAAAAAAAAAAAAAAAACGGCAAACAGCCGTGATGGATGGGGTAACGGGAGGGGTGTTAGTTCCTGGCTCTCTCCTCAGTTCTTTCCTGTTTCCTCCTCCCCAGCGGGCCCTGGAAGAGGCATCTGGGGGATGGGAAAGGAGGCTCACAACCCAGAGAGAAGGTGCTGTGGGCTGGGTTGTCAGGGACATGTGGTGGCCATGTGGCAGGACCCTGGCGTCCTGGCGCCACTTCTGCCTGTGAGGCCCTCTGCGGCTGCCCCTCCTCCCCCAGCTGCTATGAGAGGGAGGTCTACCAGGCCTGGGGGCCCCTCCCGAGCCAGAGGGGGGACAAGGCCCTATCCATCCCCTCTGTGTGTCCCAGAGGCCTGAGCAGCAGCTGGGGCCCATCTTCAAGGCTTGACTCCTCCTGACCCGCCTCCTACACCCCTTGCTGCTTTCACAACAAAGAAAGAATGTGGGGGTGGTGGCGCTGGGGGCGGAGGGTGCCTGGAACAGGACTGTGCTGGGCCTCCCGCAGCTGGAGACTTGGCCGTGCCCTGCCATGGCCCAGATGCCTGGAGATGGACTTGGGCTGAATTTGCTTGTTAAGCAGCCTTCGGCTTTGTGTTCTGAGCCCTGTAGGTTTCCACCTTTGGTTTCAGGTTGGTCTCGAACCACGCCAAACTCCATCCATGCCCTCCTCCCCATCCCTGCGTCTGTCCTGAGGCCTCTCAGTACTCCAGGTGACCTTCTTTGGAAATAGGAAGGACACTGCTGGTCCAGGTCTCCCTTAGGATTTTAAATTCTCTTTCCCGACTTGGAGAATTTTGGTGAAACCGTGGGTCACAGCCTTCAGAGAGGACCAGAGGTGACCGTGTAACCCTGGGGCCCTGGAACCCTAAGTCACTGTTTGCAGACTAGGCCACGGGCGCACGCCCCCACCTCGCTCAGGTCCCTCCACTCAGGCCCGCCTCCTTGGGCTCCAGTCCCGCTCAGACCCCTCCCCCGGCCGGGAGCTCCTCCCCGCCACGCCGGGCAGGGGGCGTCGGAAGGCGGGGCGCCGTGCGGCAGCAGCGGCGGGGAGGGGGCGTCGGGGGCGGGGCCTGCTGTTGGCGGCCGCGGTGGCGCGCGAGGACTCTGAGGTGCCGGGCGCGCGCGGCTCAGATCCGGCTCAGGCTCCGGCGCCCGCTCCGGAGCGGGTTACCGCTGGCGCTCCGGCTCCGACTCGGGCTCCGACTCCGGCTCGGGACGCCTTGGCTCGGCGAGGCTGGGCACAGCCTCCGGAGGTGCGGCGGAGCGCAGAGCGCGCACCAGCAGTGCGCCCCCGCCGTGCCCAACCACCGCGATGGGACCCACGGCCAGGCTGCCCCTGCTCGGCGTCCTGTTGCTCCCGGTGCTGGGCGGTGAGTGCCGGGGAGCCGGCCGGGGCGGCAGAGCCTGAGGCGCGGCGCGCGGGGTCCTGGGCAAGGCGCGCGGCCGGGCGTAGGGGCCGGCGGGGTGCCCGCACTCGGTCGGGTCTACCGGGCGCGCGTCGCCAGCTCTAGAGTTGGCCCAGCCTGGCTGTGCTCGGCCCGAGACTTTGCTCGGACCAGATGGAGTCTTTGGAGTCTCGGGCTTCGGGCCCTGCTGGGGAGTTTCTTTGAGAGGAAAAAGGACCTCCCCTCCCCCCTGCGAGGTGCGGTTGGGTGGCCGCGGCGGGGACACGGGGCGCCACGCAGGCTCAGTCCAGGTGAGGGTCTGGGCCCAGGTCCCCTCCCGCGGGGTCCCGGCCCAAGCTGGGACCCCAGATGGCCCCGCCAGTGAGGGCGGAGGAGAGAAGAATGAGGAGCTGCCCGAGCCGTGAGCCCTGTCGATGCCAGGAGTGGAATCTGGGGAGCGGAGGTCCCAGGCTGTCGCGGTGACTAATGTGGAAAGGCCGCTGCCAAAATCGGGCATGGCCGGCCTGCCAAGGTGCGGACGGGGTTCCTGCGCCTTCCTGGATTGTCACCCTGTGTGTCGAGGAGGAGAGGAGACCTACCTTCCTCAACCCTTCCAGGCGCTCCGTGGGGGACTAGAGGTCTCCACCGAGATGCTCTCATCCGGGGCAGACAGGACCCCTCACCAGCCTCACCCCCCAGCTCTTTTTCTCCCGGCTCAGTCACACCTGAGAGTCCCCAGTGAGGAGTGAAGTGCTCTGCAGGAAATCATCCAGCTCCCAAAAGGCTGGACTGGAGATCCTGCACCTCACTTTCCAAGTCCTGAGAAGGGTTCGGTGGGGGTCTTAGAAGCGGCCCCTGTCTTGGCAACCTCTATGGGGAGGCAGGGACCTGTCCTTTAAAGAGTGGCAGTGCCCTTTGAAGAGGGGAAGACTAGGGAACTCCTTTTCTGACTTGTATCTGGCCTGCCAGCTGTTTAGGGGCTTTGGGCTGCTGGGCTGCTGGAACCAACATCTAGCCCCCTAGTTGGAGAGCAGAGGGGAATGTAACCGGGAAAGAAACTCCAGCTCTTGCAGGAGGTGTTTCTGAGTGGCCTGTGTTTCTTGAGATGTGTGTGGTGCTTATTGCTCATGGCACAATCCACATCTGCTCCCAGAGGAAGTATGCAAGTTTTTTTTAGGCACAGCCAGGATTGGGGGCCTAGCCCGGCCATATGGGCATGCAGCCGAGTTCACAGACCTCTGGGTTGCCTGGATGGGTTCTAGTGGGTGGTTCTGCCCAGCCCTGTAGATAGGACTGCTTGGCTGCCGCTGTCTGGAGTTCTGCAATTTAGTGGAGATTCTGGTGGAGGCTTGTTCAACAGATGCCAAATTCCTTCCATGAGAAGATGCCTGTGATGTTAGTCGATGTTAATCCAAGGATGGGTGTTGGTGGGTTGTGAGGGGAAAGTCAGGCAGGCTGAGGGCTTGGGACAGGAGGTCTGGAATCTCCTCTGGGGCAGGGGTTGTCTTATGTTCAACAAAGGAACATTTTAATGAGAGCATTAAATCAGTCCCACCAAATGTGCCTCGGCGCAGAGCCTGTCCATGTGCTGTAAACCGTTACAGACGAGACAGAGGCGCCTCCTGTCTTGCAATGAAATTCCAGGTTGCTGCCCACCCCACATGCATGACTTCAGGGGGTGACAGTTTTTTAGTGCATCTGTGTACATTTTCCCATCTCATTGTCTGGTGACTAACTGGAATTGTAGTTAAATCTGCCTGCTAGTCAGGCTGGAGTTGAGGCCCTAGATGGGCCAAATTTGTAGACTGGAGCGTTTTGAAGTTTGGGTAATTATGCTATAAATGGCTGAATTACTTTCTTCACTTTGAGATCCCTGATGTGATAAATAGGGTGGTGTAGAAGAGGAGAAGGCTTGATGTTTGAAACCCAGGAATTTTTTTTTTTTTGGTACCATTGATTGAACTCGTGACCTGGCGCTTATGAGGCAGGTGCCAGAAGGACTGAGCTAAATCCCTGGCTGAAACCTAGGATTCTTAATGCCAACCTAGCATGGTTAGCTGTGGTCATCGTGTCCCTGTTCCCCTCCCCTTCCCTGGGTTCTGTCTTTCACGTACTTGTTTCTTTGGGGAAGTCATGTTGTCACATTCTGGAATGTGCTGTCCTGATTTTCCCAAGCTGAGCCAGCTGTAATTCAGGTGGGGGACTTGGCTTTCACCAGTGGTAGGCAGGGATGACACCCACATGACTTCAGAGGATAGAGTCAGACTGGCCGTTCTACGCCGCAGCAGGTAGTGGACTTCAGGCTTGGAGGTGAAATGCTTGGCAAAGCCAGCCTGAGCTCATGTGGCCTGAGCACAGACTAACGTTGGTTTGTTTCTCCTGTAAAGTGCTAATTTCTTGGTGCTGTGCTGGGTGCCCCTTGACATGTACCCTGCACCCTGAGCCTCCCCTCTCGGTCTTTTGTGCACCCTTGAAGCTGTCCTCTCTCTCCTGCCACAAAGTGGACACCTGTGAACTGTCACTTTTAGAACACCTTCCATACTTTGCTGCAGATAAGCCCAGACTTACAGAAGGCCTTTCCCTGGAGAATTCACTACAGTGCCTTATGTATAATGGGTCTTAGTCTAGGTTCAAAACAGAAAGGACCATGAATCTTTTGGGGACAGAGCAGAGTAATCAAAAGCAAAGTTAAACTTCCCCTTTGTGTCCTAGGCATACGGAGTCTTTGTGTTTGTTGAGTCAGGGTCTTGCTACTGAGGCCACTCTGGCCTTGAGCTTGGTGTGTTGCTTCGAACACTATATAACCCAGGCTGGCCTCGAACTCTTGATCCTTCAGCCTTAGCTTCTGGATGCTGGGATTACAGGCATGTGTGCCACCACACCGGCTTACATATGGAGTCTTGTGCCCTGTCCTGATTCCCTGGGTTGGGGCCTCCTGGTTTGCCTTATGATAGCCATTCCATCACTGAAGATTCTGAGGCTCAGACACTTTCTCTGCTTCTGGGCTGTTAGTTCTTGGTGGTGGTTTGTCATAATTTTGATAGAGCAGAGCTTTGCTATAGCCACTGCTGAATATGAAGTTGACTTGCCTTGAAAAACTGGTGTTGAGGGCCGGGGTGTTAGCTCAGTGGTTCCGGTACCTGTCTTCCAAGTGCAAGACCCGGGTTCAATCCCCAGTTAACCACATATAATACTGGGCGTGGAGACTCATACCCAGCAGCAGTCAGTACCACATAGCACAGTGCTGGGCGTGGTGGCTCATGCTTGTAATCCCAGCACTTGGGAGGCAGAGGCAGGAGGATTGCTGGATGAGCTCAGGGCCAGCCTGAACTACAAAGCGAGACCCTGTCTCAAAAAAAAAAAAAGAAAAACCAGTGTTGAGGTTCAAAGCGAGACCCTGTCTCAAAAAAAGAAAAAAGAAAAACCGGTGTTGAGGTTCCTTCTGCAGTGATCTCTTTGGGGGCTGAGACTTTTTCATTTTGCTATGCAAAGTCAGAGATCATGAATCGTGGTGGCCTGATTATTGAAGGGCTCCCAGGATACGACCCAGAGCTTTGGAGGCTCTGGCGTAGGCATCCCTCTGTACAGACACTCATGGTACAGGGCTTTCCTGTGGGAGCAGAGTCAGTCAGGGATTGGATCTTGCACAATATTTGACCTTTTAAATTTTATTTTATTTTACTTTTTTGAGACAGGGTCTCACTGTGTAGTTTAGGCTTGGCTTGGACTCATAGTTACCCTCCTGCCTCAGCCTCCAGCAGGGTGGAATTGTAGGAGTGCATCAGCATGCCCAGCTTAAGGTTTCCTTTAAAGAACTTATTTTATGTGAACACTTTTTTTTTTTTTTTTTTAGGTTTTTTGAGACAGGGTTTCGCTTTGTGGTTCAGGCTGGCCCTGAGCTCAGCCTCAAACTCACATCACAGCAATCCTCCTGCCTCTGCCTCCCGAGTGCTGGGATTACAGGTGTGAGCCACCATGCCCGGCACTGTGGTATGTGGTACTGGTTGCTGCTGGGCGTGAGTCTCCGTGCCCAGTATGGTATGTGGTTACCGGGGAATCGAACCCAGGCCCTTGCACTTGCAAGACAGGCGCCGGAACCACTGAGCTAACTCCCCGGCCCCTGTGAACACTTTTTGATGTGATATGTATATTTTAGAATGCCTTCACTTTGGGTTTAATTTGAATTAGATTTTGTCAAGTAACTTGCACACTAAATGTGTAACTCCAGAAGATTTGCACCATTCAATGTGATATTTAGTTCTATTTGGAGCCCAGGGTTTTCTGAGATGAACATATGTCTCCTTTTTATAAGGAAAACTGTGGAGGAAATATATGAATTTGCTGGAGGAGGGGTAACTTTTCAGAAAGGACACATCTGGTTTTTAAAGGGGGGCACATTGAGCCAGGGGTGGGGCATACATCTCTAAACCCAACGTTTGAGAGGCTGAGGCAGGAGGACTACTGTGAGTTTGAGACCAGCCTGGGTTATATAGTAAGTTAAAGGCCAAACTAAACCACCTAGTGAGACCCTGTCTCAAAAAATAACAACAACAACAAATAAACAACCCCCTAAAACAAAGAAAGGCATGTTTCCCTGGGCTTTGACAGTTGCTGTGTTCTTGGAGCCCTGGGTAAACTGGTAGTGAAGGGGTTCGTCCTGAAGCCAGCGCAGCTGTGTGAAACCCATCTGGAATGGAGGTTTGCCAGTTTTAACTTTTGATACTTGAGCCAAGAGCTGTTGGGACCAAGGACTCAGTCTTTGGTGTTTTCCTGGTGGGCTAAAGGGTGAGCAGGGTTGGGTATCCTTGAACTTCGTGCCTCAGCCTCCCTAGCCTCAGTAGCGTGCCGCTCAGCTGCCTTACCCAGGTACAGTCAGAGGCCTGGGTACAGGAGCTGGTACAGGGCCTCGTTTATCTAGGGCTGGCGTCTGTCCTGTACCATGTCCCTGCTCTGACCACCATCCGCTGGTCATTTTTCTGAGGCTGTGGATGCCAGGGTTAGAGCCCTGTCTCCGATTCTTGCTGTGCAATCCACATGGCGCTATGGCAGGGCTGGTGAGGGAGCTGGTCGGCTAATCAGCGGTTTGAGGAAACCCAAGCCCTGTGTGGTGTGTCACTTTTTCCGTCCTCTTTTCCTTTTCTCCTCTGCACTTAGGCCATTCTCCTCCCAGTTATGCTGCACAGACGGCATGGGGCAGGAAGGGCGCCTTCCCCTACACGCTGGCTTCTGGATCCCAGGCTTTGTCCTGTGTCCCTGTGTGTGGAGACGTGTGTTGATGTCCCTTGAATGGATGCATGGTGAATGGACCATCATCTGCTGAGTTTCCCCAGAGCCCCAGCTCCTGCTGAAAGCGGGGTCCTCAGGAGCCCAACTGGCTGACGTATGCAGGCGGCTTCTGGAAAGGATGTCTGGGTTCTGGGGTAGGGATTGTGAGTCATGCGTTAGGAAGGTGTAGGTAGGTGTTTCTCAGAAAGGAATGGCAAGGGGTTGGGGGTAGAGCTCAGCAGCAGAGGCTTTGTCTAGTGTAGGTCAGGCCCTGGGCAGACTGTGGTGGAGAGGGAGCCGAGTGGAGAACAGGTAACTAAACGTTCTGGTTCCAATTTTAGTTTCTTGGGCCTTACTACAGACTGCCTGGCAATATCATGGTGGAGACGGCCGAGGAGATGTCTTCTCTTTTTCCTCTTCTTTTCCTGCTCTTGCTTCTCCTCCTCCTTTTCTTCTAGGATTGAAACTCAGGGCCTTCTGCATGCTCAGCAAGCTCTCTACTGCTGAGCTACATCTGCAACCCTGTTTTATTTTGAGAAAGGATCTCGCTAAGATGCCTTGAATTTAGAATTTTCTGCCTTAGCCTCCCAAGTAGCTGGGTTTACAGGCATGCAATACCACACCCAGCTTTATGTTCTTGTTCTTTATTAGATTAATTTTTTTTGAATAGCCAATCTAACCACATAGTTCAGATTTCAAAAGGAAATTCTATTTATAAAGACCTTCTTAGGAGATTGTTCTGCACTCAAGTTTGAGAACCACCAAGCAGCTGGAAGGAAGATTTGTCTCTGTGAAGAGAAGGCAGAGAGGGCATCGTGGGTACAGGGGCTCGGAGGTCATGCCAAGTATTTGGAGACTACTCTGGGTGGAGCTGTTTTGGGCTGGAGAATCCAGCAGGGAGACAAGGTGGAGAGATGTAAATCACATGAAATATAGTGAAAGACACCATTTGGTAAAGTGCTAAGTAGCGTAGAATATTCCAGAATGTGTAGGACAGCAGGTCTGAGATGTAGGAGCGAAAATAGGGGGGTGAGGGAGCTTCAGAGCAGAGAGGAAGGAGCCAGCATTGCTAAGTAGACGTAGGCAGTGTCTACCACCTCTAGGTGCCGTAAAGGCGGCGATTGGAAGGCTCTGAAAACTGTTATATAATGTCCATGCACAATAGAGGGAGAGAAGAGATGGCTGTAGTCCCAGAATGCCTGCTTCTCCATATTCTGGTCCTGACTGGGTTGCTGTGTGGCCTTACTATCCCCGAGTTGGTTAATTAGCCTTTTGTGTAGCACCAAGTGATGCTCATCCCTCATTCTCATTTGTAGGCATGTGGAACCCCAGCTAGTCCTAGGATCTTTCCCAGAGACCATCTTGACTCCTCGCCTATCAATTTCCATATTGTTTTCCAAGGATTCACCAGGGTCCCTCAGGACTTCAGGGGTTGTAGACTGTTTCTGCATTCAAAAGCACAGATTTTCTTTTCTTTTTTGCTGTGTTGGGGATTGAACCCAGGCCTTTGCACACATTAAGCAAACACTCTACCACTAAGCTACAGGATCCTCAGCCCTAAAAGCACAGATTTTCTAAGTGGGTCTCAGTATTCCAGCTGTGACTCAGAAACGCAGGCACAGCTGCTTTGCATTTCCTAGTGGGGCCCCCCTGCCCTCTATCCAGAAACTGATCCCCCCCTGGGGGTCAGTACTGGTTCAGAGCCACCGCCTCTCTGGGCTGAGGTCCTTCCGAGCAGAGGTCTGTGGGGCCCAGGGGAAGGGCTTCTCTCAGTCCCCGTGCTGTGAGGGTTTTCCTGTGTCGCTCGTGGAACCTCTCTCCGTGCCAGGCCTTTGTGGCCAGGGGAGGGCTATCACTAGGAGTGAGGCTGGTATGAGTGGCCGCTCCTCCAGGAGGCACACTGGCTCTTTTTTGTCCCCTTCTCAAGAGCAAGGGTGGTGATGACAGGGTGGAGTGCCTGTCTGTTTTTGGGACTTGCAGAGGATTCCAGAAGCTGGCTAGATGGCTGGAGTGTAGCCTGGTGACAGGCCCCTGGCATAGCATGTGCAAGGCCCTGGGTTCAATCCCCGGCAGCGCAAAAACAAAGACCTAGTACCGTTTCCTCCAAGTGGATGGAAGGCTGTGCTGTGGTTCAGGGTTTTGGCTAGGGGTGCTCAGGCTGTGTTCCAGGATTGATATGGTAACCAGCCATCTTGAGGAGGGCACAACATATACAGCTACTCACTCATGGTTGTCCTCTTGGAGCAAGAACCTTGCAACTACTGGCCCTCTGTGCCTCAGCTGATGGGCCACGATGACTTGGTGACCTTTGTTCTAATGTCATATTCCAAATGAGGCCACTTCCCTACTCTTCTGTCCCATGGTGCTGGGATGGGGACTGAGACAGTGCCCACCCCAGGTTGTCTTTGTGTAGCAGCCGAGGGCGTGGGCACTCAGACGACTCTGCTACCTGGAGGCCTGGTTGCCTCTGAGGCTGCCCCAGTGCTGCATCTCCAGCCATACCTCATAGGCTGTCTAGCCTGGGCTGTGGGGAGACTTTGAATTGAAGCTGTGTTCTGTTCTCTAGGCCAGTGGTGGCGAACCTATGGCACACGTGCCACAGTGGGCCGTCAGTGGCATTGAAGGCTGTAAAAAGGTCGCTATCCTTGCTCCAGGGCATGGGCACAGGTACCTTTAGGCCAAGGGTTGAGTGATGATATAATTCTCTGGGTGCAAAGAGAAATCAAAAGGTTTGGGTGTATTTTGCTTTTTGAGGTAGAGTCTCACTGTGTAGCCCAGGTTGGCCTCAGACTCTGCATTCTCGTGCCTCAGCCGCCCAAGTGCTGAGATTCCGTGTGCATCGTTTCCTTGGCTAGTTCTTACACGAGGAACAAATGAGAGTTTTTCTGATAAGAGGGTACACAAATGTACCTGGTCAGCCCTTTTTCTTTTGCCCAGGAGGGAGACTGCCCCAAGGGAGGCTCAGGGCTGGGGGTGCTTTGGATGAGCCTGCTCTGTAATAACCAACAGTGATGCCCTACTTTGTAATTTACAGTAGGCTTCTCCCCACGCCCACGATGAGTCCTTCAGCAAGACTGTAGAGGGAGCAAGATGGGCCACCAGGTATAGGCTGCCTAGTGCTAGAGAGCAATTAGTGACAGCCGGACCAAGGTGCCTTGCCAGTCTGCCGGGCTCTCCACTTGCTGTCCTGTATTCAGTGTCACCAGGAGAAGCTGTGGAATATCACACACATGCGCCTGGGAGGTACTCAGATGATGGGGAATGAATTTTGCAGACAAGACCTTACCTGTCTCCCCAGTGAGGGTGGGGAGGTCCTGTGAGTGAGGGTCAAATAACCTCTTTGCTCTTTCTAGGGATCTAGTGTATCAGTGTTTTGTACATGAGGGATCTGGGCTCCCTATTCCTAGTCAAACTGCCGCATCCTGCCTCCTTTCCCTTCTTTTTTTGGTTACACATAGCAAGGTTGAGATGATCCCTGAACACTTGGAGGTTTGTACATGTCTTCAAAGAGTTGTGGCCAGACTACATAGGGCTCTAGGACACAGCCTGGTCTTCACGGCCCAAGCTGCCCTCACCAGCCTATGGGGCCTCAACACCTCTCCCTGGGACTCCTGGAAGGTCACGGCTGCTGCAGGCCCGAGCATGTCGCGTACTGCCACATTCCAGCCCAGAGCCGCCTGCTGGGAGCTGCACACCGGCCTTGGCTGTGCCGGAGACCTGGAGACCAGACCTGGAGACCGCGTAGGTGGTGACAGGCTCAGCCTGCAAGGCTTCTAGCTGGCGCTTCTGGCCCCAGATGACTTCAGAGACTCCAGAGAGTGGAACTTCCGTCGGACACCTGGGAGCCCCAGGTTGTGGGGAGCCCGAGGTGCCTCCCTTTGCTAAGCCATTGACCTCCCTGAGGGTCGCAGAACTTTTTCTTCCTCTTCTGAAGTTCTCTAGTTCCAGATGAACCTGGTGCCCCGAGTCCTGTCTTGAAAGGATGCAAAACAAAGATTCTGAAAGTCTGATTCCTTTGTAGTTCACCTACTAAAAACACAAACGGAACTGTTTCCCAGGAGGGAGAAAAGGGAAAAGGGGCCTCAGACCCGCAGGTCCTTCCAAGGTGAAGGACGGTGTTAGACACCAGAGTTCACGCCCAGCCACCCGAAAAACAAAACAAATCAGACAAAGAAAACCTTGTCTTGTGGTCTTAAGGGGAAGAACAAGGAGATGCTGTCAGTCTTGTGGCTCTGGCTACAAAGAGCAAATCATCCTACCGTTTGAGCTAATTTAGGAGATTAAACTGATTGTTAAACTGATCAATTAAAAAAAAAAAAAAGAGCCAGCTCAGCAGATTTTCGGGCCTGTGATCTGGGCTCCTCCCCCTCTCCAGGGGGCAGAGGGGCTGGAGGGCTGGAGGAAGATGGCTCCTTGTCTCATCCCCCCACCCCCCATTTGGAAACTTCTTAAAACGGAAGGCTGGAAAGATTCGTATTTAATAAACACTACACCCCACCCCATCTTGGCGCAGTGTCCCGATTTGTTGGAGCTTGGTGGGGGGTGATGGTTGCCCCTTTATTTCTGTATAAGAGGCTGGGTGCTGTGGCCACGCTTGCTCTTTCCCTGTGCCTTTGTCTCAGGCCTTTTGAAGGTGGTCCTGTGGCCAGCCAAGCTGGCCTGCTCTGCCCTTCAGTCTTCCGCAGGTCTCTGTTGGCCCCTCTTCCCGTGAGACTCTGTCCTCCGAGTCCTCCACAGTGGTGCTGCTGACCCAGAGAGGGGGCTGGAGCGTGTGAGCCCACCCTGGGTCGGTGGCACCTTTGTCCCCGCTCTCCCAGCCAGGATCAAAGCAGCCTTCTCAGGGAGCAGGGAAATACCTCTTGCAATAGCCACACCAGTGAGTAAACAGCCGGGGCCCTTCTCCGCTTTTGAAGCGCAGTGTTTGAGGCCCGGAGGAATGCAGAACATTTCATTTTAGGGGTGGACTTGGGTTTCCACTGCTTTCGGTATTTGCAAATTTGAAACAAATGCCCTCATTTAGCAGCAGGCAAGCTGGGCAGTAAACTGGGCTGTTTCAGGGCGTTTATGGCGGTCACAGGTATTTGTGGAGGGGGACCCCAGCAGGCTGAGGGAGAGATGGAGGTTTATGGGTAGGTGGGTTGTGCAAAGACCCTGGCCATTTCTCCGGTAGAGGGTTGTTGTTAGGTGGGCTTTGTCATAAAAAGCTTTGCCACCCTCCTGCTCTCCCGGGAAGCACGTCCCCTGACAGACAAAGGGGCTGGGGCTGGTGTTTATCCCCGGGGGTTGAAGCTTAGGGCCCAGGCTTTCTGGGCTTGGCTGCCAAAGTATCAGGTTTCCTATGAACCCTTCCTTCTCCCACTCCCTGGACTTGAAAGGCTCGTTAAATGCGCTTTATATATAACAAGTTGGCTGAGTTGCCTTTACTTCCAGCCAGTTTTGCAGGGAAGGAGCTAGGGAAACCTATTTTCCTTTCGTTGTTTCTGGAAGTAGAATCTGGAGGTACAATTGAAGGAAGACCTCGATTATAGGAATCGCCTAAGCAAGAGTTCTTGGGACCATTCAGCCAAAGAGACAGGGCTGAGACAGCCCTGGCTGCCCCCCTCTCCTCTGTCCCCAGAGATCAAATCCTCAGGAACTGAGTTCTGGGACCGCAGCCTCCTCACTGAGACACCTTAGGTGGTTCACTTAGTTTCTGAGCTGCTGCTTCTTCCTTTCTCCCCCCACCCTCTCCATTTTGTAGTAGTATATTGGGGATTGAACTCAGAGCTTTGCACTGAGCTATATCCTCAGGTCTTTACAAAATTGTTTATTACGAGAAGAATCTCATTGAATTCACTAAACTAGGCTCGAATTTGTAACCCTCCTGCCTCAGCTTCACACAGTGCGGGGATTCTAGATGTGCACCACCACAATATCTGCCGGTGTCTTCTTCTGGAGGAAACAGTAACAATCTCATTCAGAGTTTTTTAAGAGAGTCGGTACTGTATTTAACTTTAAGTGCTTCTTTTCTCACTTTCACATCTTTGAAGTTAGGATATAGCTTATAATCAATTATATAGCATTGTGTCTTTGTTTAACTGGTGCTGTGTTTGCTTTTAGTTCACATAAGTAATGGTGCATCTTCAAAGCTGTGTATATGGGGAGGTGTTGGTGTACGATCTAGAGAATCCTCAATAAAAAGTAGTTGTAACAGGGCCGAAGGTGATTCATCTGCAGCCCGTGTTGGCTTCCCAACCTCCATACGTCCCAGAAGAAGCGGTTTTCCTTTTAGCCTGGCACGTAAATAATAAATGATGCCGAAGGGAGAAGGCGTCACTCTAGGAAGTGTGTGGGGAGACAGGGGACACTCGAAGTCATCAGAAGCAAGAAATACCAAGTAGAGCAAAGAGCTGTCCCTTAGAAGGCAAAGCTTGTGTTAGGAAAGAGTAAAATACCTCCATAGTGAAGTCCATACTTAGGAAGGCCAGCCTGTTGTGGGAAGACTGGAAATTCGCTTGGTCATGGATTGCATGGTGTGTTGGTGCATCGGGGCCCAGCAAGACAAGAGTCGTTAATGCGACAGGGCACGGAGAAGGCCAGAAAGAGGCCGGAGTAACAGTCCCATTACAGACTGGGTAACAATCGCTGGGGCTGCAGGTCTGAGAGGTGGGCAGGAGGCAGGCAGGAGAGGTGGCAGGCGGGAGAGGTGGCAGGCAGGAAAGGGGCAGCATGGTTGTGCAGAGCTGATCCTGACTTTGGAGCCGATCCTGACTTTGCAGGGCCCTTCCAGAGTGTTGCAAGCTTGCCCGGTGCTGCTGACTGGCACCTTCCCCCTCTGTGGGACACAAGGAGTCCACAGGCCAGGGAATTCTGTGGTTGAGTTCTGGTTCACTGGATGGTGGGATGGATTGCCAGGGCTTGGGGTTTAGATGGTGGACAGGAGAGAAGGAAAGAAAAGGGGCCAATTAAAAGATTCCCCGGAATGCAGGGGTGCTTAGAGGCCAGGGCCCTGGAGACCCAGCTCCTCTGTGAAGCTGGCGTCCTTCTTGCTTCCTTTGGCTTCTGTTAGAAGTGTTTTGAACAAGCAAACGTATTGTAGATGATATGCTTTGAACACTCAAGAGCGGTGTAGGGATTTTCAGCACTTGTTTTCCTAACAGCCAGAGTATTTTTGATGATCCAGAGTTTATCTTTGAAGGCCTCTAACACACCAGTGAAATTTCTCTTTCCACGGAGCCTGATCTTCCCGTCTGCCTTGTGAAGGTCAAGAGGGACATAGCTCCTTTAGGATCAAGTGAAGGACTACAATTGTCTGAATGTCTAGGGGATGCTGGGTACCAAAGTCTGTGACTGCTAAAGTCCATTATATAAAATGATAGGGCTGGGGTGTTGCTCAGTGGAAGGATCCCTGTGAGTTTGGGGCCGGCTTCGGTTACATAGTGAGTTCAATGCCAGCTTGAAGTACATAGCAAGACCCTGTCTCAAAATAAATAAATGAAATAAAATTTAAAAATAAAATGACACAAAGAGCTGTGGTATAGCTCAGTGGCAGGGCCCTTGCCTAGAACATGGGAAATTCTGAGTTTGAGTAAAAATAAAATGGTATGGTATTGGCTTATAATCTACACACATCCTCCCATACTTTATTTATTTTTATTTTTAAATTTTGAGACTGGGTCTACGTTGCTAAATTGCTCCAAGTGGGCAAATTTGTGATCCCCCTGCCTCAGCCTCCCAATATGCTAGGATTATAAGTACGTGGCTTCACATCTGGCTTCCCATACACGTCAAATCATCTCTAGATTATTTATACATTTCACGAATGCTAGGTAAATAGTTTTTATACTGTATCATTTAGGAAATCATGACCAGAGAAAAAAATCTGTTCTCACCGGGCCTGGTGGTACATGTCTGTAATGTCAGGACTCAGGAGACTGAGGGAGATCACTGGTTTGAAGCCATTGTGGGCTGTACAGTAAATGCAGCTGGCTTAGACTACAAAATGAGACCTTGTCTCAAAAAGGAAAGGATTGAGAGAAAGAAAGGAGTTTGTTCACGTTGAGAACGGGTTGCTTTTTGTTTTGTTTTGTAGTACTAGAGATTGAAGTCAGGGGTGTCTACCACTGAACTATATCCCCAGCCCTTTAACAAAAATGATAAAGTAGGATCTCACAAAGTTGGGCTGGGTATGAACTTGGGGCTGGGAATGAACTTGGTGATCCTCTTGCCTCAGTCTCCTGTGAAGCTGAGATTATAAGGATTCATCACCATGCCAGCCAATATACAGTTTTTAAAAATGCATTTCTCATCATGCTCGGTTCGGCCCACAGATGCAGAACCTACAGAGAGGGAGGGCAGATTGGACTCTTTATGTCTGAGGCACTAGGCTGATAGCTGTGGGACCACTGTGGTCCTGAGTTTAACCCTGTGTCTACTTTGGTCTGGTGTCTGTGATTCCTCCGTTTTTTGTTGATTGGGAAAGGCACACATGAACTCTGTCTTCATGTGGTGGCAGCTGCGTTACCAGTGGCTCATTTGGGCCAAGCTGTAGCCTTGTGCATCCCAGGACAGGTGTTGAACAGGTTAACCCTGAGCCCCAGGTTGGCAGTAAATTAGTTAAAAGTGGCTCATAGGCTTCTAACAAATTGCTTTCAGTTTTTGCAGTCAAAAGAAAACTTTATTGAGTAGGTTACAGGACTCTGGGATGCAGAGGTCTCCTCAGGGGTGCTGGGTGTGAGGTGTAGTTAGGGGTAGGGCTATCGTGAAGTCCCGGGGTGTGGTGACCGGATGGACAGGGCCCTTTGAGGTGCCTGAGGCCAGCCCCTTTCTTAGATCAAAGCAATACCTTTTGTTTTTATGCTCACACTTTCCTCTGCCCTGGAGCCAGAGTCATAAAAGAGGCTGAGTCGTGAGGGTCACACCTGGTCTCTGGGTGGGGATAGGGCGCCTCCTCACACTAAGCACTTCCTGCCCTGGACACTGTGGGCGGCAGCCTGGGCCAGCATGGGCACCTGGGGCCCCGGAGGGCCCTGCCTGAGTTGGGCAGTAAGTTGGTGAAACCAGCCCCACAGAGCCGGATTTCACTCCAGGCTAAGTGTTTTGTTGCTGAATCATTTGCGTTCATTAAAGGTAGGGAAGGGTAGTGATATTTAAGGCCAGGTTGCAGGAGGCCTCTGCCTAGAACCTCATTAAGGATTTGTGGGGCTAGGGAGAGGATGGGCGCCACTTACTCCAGCTTACTTAACTTCTGACTGCCTTGGGCAGAGGCCAGCTACTAAAATATGAAAAATGTTTGCCCAACAGCCCCCAGAGCTTGGCTAGACTGCCCCAGCCAAAGAAAACACACACTTGCAATTCATGATTTAGCCTCCTCCCGCGTGGCTGCCTGTGCTGTTTCCTCTCCTGGGACCACGTTGAGTTGGGTCGCGGTAGGTGGGGGTCAGGAAGGTTCCTGCAACTTCCAGGCCCAGAACAAGTGCTGTCTCGCCCCTCACAATCCCTCCTTCCCTCATTTGTTTCACGCCACCCCTGGTGGTGACTTCAGGCCGTTTCCTATCTACACAGCACTACACAGACGTCATCGTGCCTGTCTTTGCCCCGTGTATCTGTGTAGGGTAAATTCCTGGAAATAGAATCGGTCTGTCAAAAGATACAGACTTTAAAAAAACTGTACACAGGTTTTCATGTGTGTGTTATTTCTGTGGGAAAGGAGTTTATAGCTTTCATCTGATTCTTGCTAAGGCTTTAAAAGTTCCTGACTCACTGCTGTCTAGCCGGCCTGGGGAAATTACATGGGATAAAGTGTGAAAAACAGGTAAGCGTGGTTCAAATGGGGGGCATTGCCAGGGTGATCAGATTAACCATCCAAACATTCCCACCTCCTTCCTGAGACAACCTATGTAAGTCAGAGTGGTTCCAGGTAACTGGCAAGTGGCATCCCAGCGCCCACCCAAGAGCTCAGGGACTGTCCTGATCCGTTCTCACTGAGTTGCCTGCTGCTTTTTATTCTGCATCCCGTCCTGTGTGTTCTTGTTGCCTGACCTGATGATCAGCTTTGGCAAAGCCTGCCCAGAGACTCAGTTAGGTGGCGGCTTCCTGGATCCGGAGACCACAGTTACACACCTGGAAGAGTTTGACTTGTTGACTGTTTCCGCCTCCATGGATGAAGGTAGCGTGCTTGCAGCGAGTGCTGCTTTTAGGCACGTGGCAGTTGAGCCTCTGGGTGTCTTCTTGGGCCACCAGACTCTCACTGATGTCAAGGGACAACGTTGACACTCCTCAGCTGAGCACTCTCTTCTTAGTAGCAGTCAAGCCCCATACTCAAGGGAAACTCAGACAGGAGAATGTCAGAGAGTTCAAGGCCAGCCTGGCCTACATAGTGAGTTCAAGACCAGACTGTGTTACATAGTAAGCCCTTGTCTCACAAAAGAAGAAAAAAAAAAGTTCCTTCCTCTGCCCTGGTCCCAGCCTTTCTCCTTTAGAACCTTCTGGAAAAAGGAGGTGGATTTTTCAACATGCCACATTTTTGGAGTCTTTTTTTTTTTTTTCCCTCCTCAAAAATGTCAAGAAGATGCGCACTTCCCCGAAATCAGATGGCAAGTCAGCAGGTGAAAGGGAAGGTGACCAAGAAAGGTGGAGAAATGCAAAGGAGCTGGAGGAGATAAGGGATGAAGGAAATACAGAAAGGAAATTATTTCATGGCAGAATTAAGTTCCCAAGATGGTTTCTAAAGAGCAGAAGCAGCACTGCTGTTAGTCTGTTCCGTGTCATGCTGCTGAGAACCTTCCCGCCTTCCAAGGGAAAAGGTTTAGCAGTAACAGGGACGAGGAGGTGTGAGTTGGGCCTGATGGCACACTCCTGCAGTCCTAGCCCTAAGGAGGCCGAGGCAAGACCATTGCAAATTCAAGTACCACCTGGACAACTTAGCAAGACTCTCAAGATAAAAGAGATCAGAGGGGCTATGGTTGTAGGTCAGGTAGTCGAGAGCCCCAGGGTTCAATCCCCAGTACTACGAAAAAGAAAATAATAAAAAAGATTGAAAGCCAGTTAAAAAATTACATCCCTAAATGCTACCAGAAGGGGAAATTTTGTACTCTGTTGAAGAAAGAGAGCCTATAATGCTTTATAGGTTGTCAGAGAGCCAAGGAACAGATGGATGGCATCCTGTGTGTATCCCAGAGTTGATATAACCTTGCTCCCAAATGCTGGCTGACAGTGCAGGAAAGAAAACCACATACTTGGAAATGTTGATCTAAAGTCTAATATAAAATCTTGCAGTGCTGGGGTACAGCTCAGAAGTAGTGTTTGCCTAGCACACATGAGGCCCTGGGGTCCATCGCCAGTGCCACAAGAAAAACAAGTATAAAATACTGACAAATTAAGCCTACTACTGCATTAAAGGCTGTATCATAAGTAAGGAAAAAGAAAATATAACAGTAATATGTATCCATTATTCTCAAAGACCAGTCCCCCAAAAAACCCCTGTACATAGGCATAAACCACAGTAATGGAAACTGGGTTGAAGGGTTCAGTAAATATTGTAGCTTTGCTTGTGTGTCTGAAGTCAGTAGGGAGGGAAGGAGGGAGGAAAAGAAGGCACAGGCTTCCCAGGGACCAGACAGATGGAGGGCCCAGTGTCAGTGTCGTAGCAGGCTCACTCAGTTTGTTTGTTTTCTTTTCTTTCTTTTTTATTTTTTGTACCAGTGATCAAACTCAGGACCATGCACTTGCAGACAAGGTGCCACTGAGCTAAAACTCTGGCCCTTGTTTGCTTTTTTCTTACTCTCTCTCTTTTTTTCTGGTTTCTTTTCTTATTTTTTTAGACAAGGTCTCGCTATATAGTTCAGATTGGATTTGAACTCAGTGTGTAGTCCAGGCTGGCCTTGAACTCACAGCAACCCTCCTGCCCCAGCCTTCCGAGTGCTGGGATTATCATCGTGCACTACCATGCCATGCTACAGAGAGGTAAAACACAGGGATGGAGGTGAATGAGCCAGAACCATCTGAATAGGTACAGAAAACATATCTGTGGTTTATTGTATAGCAATGAATCAAACAACAACAAATTGCTGAAAGTAAATATGAGAAGTCTAATTGGGTCCCCCAAATAGTTTGAAGTCCTGAATCCTGGTATTTAGGAGTTTGTTTGGAATTTCAGTCTTTGCATATGATCCGTTAAAGTGAAGTCACTGAGGAGGATAACTACTCAGATGTGACTGGTGGTTCCCACCAGAAGAGTGTGTGGGAGACAGACACACCAGGGGGCGGGCGGCTGTGCGATGGTGGAGACGGAGATCGGAGCCACGCGGCTGCAGGTCCAAGACAGTCATTGCTTGTTTTAACCCCTGGTTGTGGGGATGTGCTGCACGGGAGCGAAGGGTGCTTGCTTCTTCCATCCTTGTTCGTTTTTTTTTTTTTTTTGAGACAAGGTCTCGCTTTGTAGTTCAGGCTGGCCCTGAGCTCAGCCTCAAACTCATCACAGCAATCCTCCTGCCTCTGCCTCCCGAGTGCTGGGATTACAGGCGTGAGCCACCACGCCCGACACTGTGGTATGTGGTACTGGTTGCTGCTGGGTGTGGGTCTCCACATCCAGTATAGGTATGTGGTTACCGGGGATCGAACCCGGGTCCTTGCGCTTGCAAGACAGGCGCCGGAACCACTGAGCTAAATCCCCGGCCCCCCTTGTTCGTTTTTTAACTTTTCTGGCACCCGGGATTGAGTCCAGGCCTTCACACTGAGCTACAACCCCAGCCTTTTCATTTTTCAATGCTGATACAGGGCTTTGTTCATGGATCCGTTTCCTACCTCCTCAACCAGAGTCGAGGCTGCTGAGGACTTGTGGGTTGGGGGCTGAGCGGGGTGAGCTCGCACTGCCCTTTCCTCTCGTCGGCCTTTCAGCCCTTCGCCTCTGAGCTCCTTCCATTCTTTGGCCGTGGCCTATCCCAGGCTTCTGGCTTAGGCTCTTTCTCTTCCATACACCTTGTGTGAAAAGGTCCTTCTAGGATTCTCCTCTGGCCCTTAAAGCTGACCTTGTCCTTAAAGCTTTCCTTGTCCTCCCACATCACATCGTGTGATGGTGCAGCACGACAGGTCACTACAACACCCTGAGGTCTGATGCTTGTGTTTGTCACTCACTGGCTGTGTGACCTGGAGCGGGAGGCTTTATGTCTCGGAGCCACATTTCATGCAGACAGAGATCAGGGATGCCATGTCTGCTCACTGGGTGGGTGTGAGTTTTAACAAGATAATACGGTGAAAGCGCAGGCGGGCGGGCAGTCAGGAAGGGTCAGTTAAGTGTTAGCTATTACTCTAATTATGTGTTTACTCGTCTGCCTCCCCTTCTAGACTGAGACACTTAAAGGCAGTAATTGTGTGTTTTTCTCCTTCCATCCCCAGTGTTTTAGGCAGGACTTGGCACATGGCAGGCCCTAAATAAATGTGTGCTGAATTAATAACGATAATTAATGTAATTGCCAACCAGGAACCCATCTTGGGCTTTGACCCTCCACCGACTCCACATCACAGAAGGATAATGTGGCCAAATTATCTGGCTCAGCTCTGCTTGGGCTCAGCTTGGTTAAACTCTGCATCAGCTGCTGTTTCCTCAGCTCCTCCCACAGTCGGGGTGCTCTGGGGGGAAAGACAGACCAGGGGAGATCAGCTCTGTTGGAGATGCACATTCTTTTCTTTTTTTGTGGTACCAGTGATTGAACTCAGGATCTTGCACTGGCCAGGCAGCCACATGTCCACTGTGCTACGTCCCCATCCTGGCACATTGTTGTATGACTTCTTCGTCTTTCTCCAAATCATTCTAGGAAGCTTAAACTTTTTTTCATCGTGAAGTTGAGATTTCCGAGGCGATCAGGTTCAGATCTAATTAGTTTTTTCTTCATGAGCACTTCCTTCCATGGTTGTCTAACATGGAGTTGTCTCTCTGGAATTAGCAGCCATCAGTCAGTTCTAGGCCCACCATGTCATCAGAGGCTTCCAGGTCATGATATTCTATTTGTTAGCTGGAAATTTCTACAAAGACAGACCTGCCAGTGTCGAGCAAAGGGGAAATAAATGATAAGTCTTTGTCAGTTTTCAAAATAATGTGGAAATTTTTTAGCATTCTTCAAACGGGACCAATGAGATGTTTGTTTTGTGTGTGTATGTTTTTGTCTTTTTTTTTTTTTTTTTTTGAGACAGGGTCTCACTTTGTAGTTCGGGCTGGTCCTGAACTTACTATGTAGCCCAGGCCAGCCTCAAACTCACAGCACTCCTCCTACCTTTGCCTCCTGAGTGCTAGGATTACAGGCGTGAGCTACCACGCCCAGCATTGTGGTATGTGGTTGCTGGGGATCAAACTTGGAAGCTTGCACTTGCCAGGCAGATGCCAGAACCACTGAGCTAAGTCCCCAGCCCTGAGACATTTTGGTTTTGTGTGTGTGTGTGTGTGTGTTTGTGTGTGTGTGTTATTTTTAAAGTGTCATCATGAAATTCCAGTTTGTGTTTTTGAGTTGGGATCTTGTTATGTGGTCCAGACCAGTGTGGAACTCCTGGGCTCAATAAATCATCCTGCATCAGCCTCCTGAGAGTTTGGGACACAGGCATGGTGAACTCATAGATGTTAAAAGTATTCAGTGTACAGTATTTTAAGTTCAGGTGACTTTCAGTGATGTGGATGTTGAAATGATCTTGCCTGGGAAGCCTCTTCTGGCTGGCCCTGAACCTTATTTTTTTAGCACTGGGGCCCTTATGCTTCGGTACCACTTGAGCTAAATCCCTGGCTGGCCTTGAACCTTTTGATGAAGCCCTGCTGGTCTTTGCTCATGAGCCTGTCTCATTTCCTACCTCTAACTTGGAGCCAGCCCCTTTCCCAAGAGTAGGAACCACATTTTTATGATACTGACACGTGACTACCAAATGACTTTGTAGAAGGGAATTGTTTCAGCCCTGTTTTTCTCTCTTGAGACAACCTTACTGTGCATTTCAGGCTGGTCTTGAACTCCCCATGTAGCCAGGCTGCCCTCAAACGTTCCTCCTGCCTTGACCACCTGAGTACTGGGATTACTAAGCAGAACCTTTTAGGGACCGTCTTGCCTTTAGATTCAAACAAGGCTGGGTCCTCCTCCCTGTGAGTGCTGTGAACAGGGAGCTTCACCCAGATTTCCTGGGCATAGTTGTGCCTCCCTGGCTCCATTTCGGGTGCTGAATGGCGGCCTCGGCCTGGCTCCAGGTGCAGCCACTGAGTTCCAGAAGCAGCAGGGCTACAGGGTCAAGGGTTCTGGGAATGCTGGGTGCAAATTGCCCACTGTCATTTCCCTCCTGGCCTAATGGCTCCAACCGATTTAGATGTCAGGAAGTGTAACCGGGTGGCGCATTTATCCTGGTGAATAATGGATGAGCCCAGAGGAGGCGCTGGACTCATCCTGGTGAATTATTTACCAGGAGCCTCCAGTGTGAGGACTCTGCGTGCAAATGGTCTGATCTGGTCTGTGGAGCCCCCTCCCGTCCCCTTGTCCCCTGGTCTCCCAGTCTCCCACCTGTGGGCAAACTGCAGCTATCTGTGTCTGTTGTCACCTCTGCAGGTCCCCGGAACCCCCTGCTCATGGCCAGGGCCTGCCTAAATCTGGAGTCCTCAGGGTGGGAAGAGGGTGCAGGAAGCCCCCTGGAGAACGAGGACAGACCCACCCTGAGCAACGGGGTCGGGTACAACCAAGGATCCTACATGTGCTTGTGTGTGTGTATATGCGCACGCATGTGTGTGCATGTACTCTGTCTTACCCTCTTCTTTCTGTGACTCAGTTTGGTCCTTGTCTCTCGGTTTGTCTCTGTCTGTGTCTGCTGTTTTTTGCAGAGTTGGGGACCCAGCCCAAGGCTTTCACACTCACTGAGCTACATCCCAGCCCTTCTTTATTTTATTTATTTATTTATTTTTTTTTTTTTTAGGTTTTTGGAGACAGGGTCTCGCTTTGTGGTTCAGGCTGGCCCCGAGCTCAGCCTCCAACTCACATCACAATCCTCCTGCCTCTGCCTCCCAAGTGCTGGGATTACAGGCGTGAGCCACCACGCCCAGCACTGTGGTATGTGGTACTGGTTGCTGCTGGGTGTGGGTCTCCACACCCAGTATTGTTATGTGGTTACCGGGAAATCGAACCCGGGTCCTTGCGCTTGCGAGACAGGCGCCGGAACCACTGAGCTAACTCCCCGGCCCCTTTATTTTATTTTTGAGGCAGAGTCTCATTGAGTCACCTAGGCTGGGCTTGGATTTGAGATCTTCCTGCCTCAGCCTTCCAGAATGTTGGGGTTGTCGGTGTATAACCCCATACCCAGGTCCTGTGAGCTTTTTGACAGTTGGTCTCATCTTCTCCTTCTGCCAGACTCTCGTTGCTCTGGTTCTCTGTGTGTCCGTCTCTCTCCCAGCCTCTCCCTGTCTGTCCCGGTCTGGCTGTCCTCTGTGACTTCCTGGGTGTCTGAGCGGCCCCTCCCGGGAGAGAGAGATGGCTAGTTTTCAGGCTTACCTGAAGCCAGATCTCGTGCCTTCCAGCTCCTGCCCTAAATTGGGGCAGAGTAGGCCCACAGTAAACTCTGGGTCTGTGTCACAACTTTGTTGTTGAGACCCCCATATTGCGTCAGCCTCCCAGGGAGGGGAGTGTTTTCTTCCCTGCCCCTCTGTGCATTAGGACGGCTGCCCTCTGGGGCTGTCCTCGGGGTCCGTGGGACCCAGGCTGGGGACATCTGATGATGAGTGCGAATTTTTGTGTTTTTAAAAATGACGCAAGTTTCTGGTCCCTGTTCCCCAGTTTGCTGTATTATTTTTTTCGTCCGTTGCTATTGATTTGGAGGTCAGAGCACTCATTTGCTATCTTTAGCCAGAGTACATTTCCTAAGCAGCCAGCTTTCTTTGTTGTTCCAAGTGTGGCTTTTTTCATTTTCTTGTGGTGCTAAGTATCAAACCCAAGGACATTTTTTGGTTATTTTCTTTAAAGGAACAAATAAATCATTAGTCATACACTTAAAAATTTTAAATTAAAGAGTACAACTATGTGCTCACTTCAGCAGCACAAGGAATACAATTAGTTTGTGTCTTATTAGAAAGTGTATTGTGAGCAGTAAAATGAGGTTTATAAGGTGCCTGGGAGGTATCAGAAAAAATTGGATGGTACGCTAGATTGAGCTGTGCCTGCCACTTTCTATCCTCTTCTGCCCCCGATGCAGGCCAATGGTCCTTGCCCTGCCTCTCTGAGACGCTTCTTAGCCAGATGTGGCACACATCTGTAATGTCAGCACTCAGGAGGCTGAGACAGGAGGATCAGCATGGATTGAAGCCAGCCTGAGCTACATAGAAGGACCCTGTTTTGGGAAAAAAAAAAAAAAAAAAGAAAGAAAAAGACCCCTCCCTGGAGAAGAGGGTGAGTCCAGGAGCAGCTGTACCCCAGACAGGTGGAGCCTCTGACTTGCACAGGAGGCCAGGGAAGGGGGCTCTGTGGGGTGGTGTGGGGCTCCTCTGGGGGGTGCCCGCCTGCCGCACATGTGTTAGACATGCCGCGTGTCCCCGGTGATGTGGCAATATAGTCGCTGCCACAGGCTCCGAGTGGCTCATGTTGCCTGCTGCATCACGACATCGCTGAGCGATTTCCCCACATTCCCTGCGTGCGGCTCATGGGAAGTGGTTTGCAGAGCTCTTTAAGTATGGAATCTCGTGACTGACTCTGTCTCTTTGAAGCCTGCTGAGGTCCAGCCTCGAGTGACTT
The DNA here is from genome assembly GCA_004026965.1 of Petromus typicus. NCBI lineage: Eukaryota > Metazoa > Chordata > Mammalia > Rodentia > Petromuridae > Petromus > Petromus typicus. The sequence continues at coordinate 75,978 of PVIR01003555.1, forward strand.
TGGGTTTGGAAGGAGGAAGAGAGTGAGAGATGCCCTGTGTGTGTGTGTCCAGGCTCCGAGGGTGTCCAGCTCTCTGGGGCACCTGGCTTCTCCCTGTAGGCAGAGGGGAAGGGCAGCCATGCAGCCTGGTTTCCAAACTGCACAGTTCTGGCTAGGCACTTGTTCAAAAAAAGAATTTGTTCATCTCTTCTCTCTCAAACTTGACGCCCATTTGTCTCCTGGAAGGATCCTCAGGATAATGCTAAGTGGGAAAAAGTAGGAGGCAAAGAAGACTCAGCACAAAAGCACTGATATAACAACGGGGCCTGGTGGTGGTGCCCGCCTGTAATCCTGGCACTTGGGAGGCTGAGGCAGGCAGGAGGATCACTGCTAGTTTGAGACTTATGTGGAGTACATAGCAAGACAATGTCACAGAAAAATAAAAATAAAAAGGCCCATTGATATAAATTTAAAATACCTGTACATGAACAACAGTCACACTTGACAAGAACATAGAACAGAAGCATCAACACTAGACATGACAGAATGGTTGGGGGCCATTAAGTGTGGTGGTCGCATCTGGCTCTGGAAGCTTGAAATGTACTTTGTGCCACTGAAGTGGAAGAAATGCATTTTTAATTTTATTTCATTTTAGTTAAGTGTAATTTAAACAGTCCCGTGTGACCAATGGCATAGGCCTAAGGGATGTTCTGTTTTCTCTGGAAACCTGGGAGGAAGTTCCAGGTTGAGTAGAGTTGCAGCTGCCAGCCTGAGGGGTCAGCGGTAGGCAGCAGGAAAGGGCAAGGAGCTGGGTCCACCTGCCCCGGGGAGCCTGAGGCGAAGCACTGGGACTGCTCTAGTAAGTCCGTGCCTCCGCCTGGCCCGGCCTGCAGGGTGAGCAGCGAGGCAGAGAGGCTCAGAGCAGAGCTGCAGTTTTCTGAACTTGCTGGATGTGGACATTGGTCTGTGGCGTCCCCAGGAAGCAGAGGGTGGCCCCTGCCAGGCTCAAGGCCTCTGCTTGCCCCAGGCCCCCAGCCAGTGCACTGGGAGTCAAGACCACAGCTGGCCAGGTGTGGCCCCTCCAGGGAGTAGCTGTGAAGCCTATAGTGAGGTCCTTTTCATCTTGTGGAGACTCGAAAAGGACTCTGTCCCCTCCTCGTCCTGTCACCGTGGCGGAGCACTGCTAACCTTCTGGGGTTGGGACCACGTTTCCCAACCTGGGACTCAGGAGCACTGTTGCCTGCCTAAGAGTTTCATTTCTCCTGGTGCGTTCAGGACATAGCTGGCTGCTGCCCCCTCTCCCGGGACCAAGAATTGCTCTGTCCCAGGGTCTAGTTTCCCTGTATTCACCTTTGGAGGGGATCTCCATGATCCAAGCACATTTTGATCTGGGATGTACATTTCTTTCAAGATTTTTTTTTTTACTTTCTGCAAAAGTCAAACGTGTGCATCTCACATGTATTTCATTTGAATTTACTGGAGTCTGTAGACTGGAAAAGAATCTCCAAATTCTGTTTCAAAGCAGGGTTATTGGCGCCTAACCTTAGCCTGGCTACTTGGGAGGCTGAGGCAGGAGGACCATTTGAGTCTGTGGGTTCAAGGCCAGCCTGGGCAACCTAGTAAGACTTGTCTGAAACAAGTGAAAAAAAAAAAAAAAAAACATTTCAAGACTACCGTCTTCCAGATTAAAAAACAAGCCAGAGAGGAAAATTGAATTGGCCATGATAGATGGAGGTTGGCACAGAACCAGGCTTCAGAGCCAGACGGGCACATGTGGCACACACACACTCACGGTATATCGGCCCAGTGCCCAGGCACAGAAGTCTCACCTGGGCTGGGCTGGAAATGAGGCTCAAAGTCACACAGAGGCAGGGCACCTCGTGTCTGCACCTCGTGTCTGTGGCTGAGGTGGGTCGCAGCGCCTACTCAGGCCCAGGCAAAGGTCTCTGTCTCTCATTTTACAGATAATGTAACTGCCGGGAGTGGTGGCGGTTGGCCTGGTCATACTCCTTCCTGCAGGCCTCATCAGGACCAGGGCCAGGGCTTCCTGCCTCATGTTCTTTCCCAGTAAAGTTCCTTCCGCTTCCCTTTGGCTGGGTTTTTGTGATGCAGCTCCCTGACAATCACTGCAGCTGCTCAGAGCTCACTAAGGTGAGCCTTGTACCAAGCGCCACCCTCCTAGCCCAGGAGGGAACAGGCGGGTTCCAAGGCCTGGTGGTGGCCAGGTTTCTGCTCTGCTCTGATGTGCAGAGACATGTCCTCTAATGTGGAAACAGGATTCTCTCTCCAGATACTGAATGTGGTTCCGTCCCAGGACTGAAATTCCTGGCTCTGCCCTTCCCCAGCAGAGGCTGGGCTTTGGGGGACAGCAGTGAACGTGGGACCCTTCCAAGGCAGGAGAGGATAGGATTCTGTGCCCTGCTTCTCACGGGGCTTGAAGACTGCCAGGACTGTTGTCTTCAGCCTGTTTCTGGGTCTGTTTATACACGGCTGGGTGGCTGGGTGGCTGGCACTAAACCCACACAAACTAGTGTGAGGACATTCCAGCCCCCAGAGTTGAGGTCCTTCTGCGGGATCCTGTCTTTACACCAGACTGGGTGGACAGGGAGCCGCCTGTGCAGCTGAGGTGGTCGGATTCCTCCAAAACTGCCCGTGCCCTCAGGCCGCACCCCTTCACTGGGGGGCCAGGAGCAATGCAAAGCACGCCAGCCACAGCCCCCAGTCAGGTCCGGAGGGGTGAGCAGGTGCTCAGAGTCTGGGAGGCCCTGGGGTGCCCAGGAGTGTCCAGGCAGAGGATTAACAGAAGCCACTTTGGCCCGACGTTCAGAGTGTCCCTCTGTCCCTTGGGGGAGGAGCAGTGAGTCCCCGGTGAGGAGAAATTAGCCACATATGTGTGGTGGGATAACCTCGGTCATGGGAAAGCCACACAGTCCCTCGGTGGTCACAGCGCAGCTTTTGGGCTGGAGTGTACTCCTGGGGGCTTCAGGGCTGGCAGTGCAGAGTCCCTCACTAACTAGGACCTCAGCCTGGTCCTGAGGCATCTGCCCAAAGAATGGAATTTTCTTTAAAGAGGGAGATAGGTGGGTGGTATGGCATAACCCTGTAATCCTAGCTCTGTGAGAGGCTGAGACAGGAGGATCGCAAGTTTGAGTCCAGCTTGGATACCTTAGTGATTTATCGATACTCTATCTCAAAATAGAGCTGGAAATGTAGCTCTGTGCAGAAGCCTTGGATTCAGTACCCTGTACTGCAAAAAGAAAGGGGTGGGAGGTGGGGCTAGTTCGCATGAACCAGTCATGTGTGGCAGGTTGTGGGACCACACAGATGTGGCGGTGTCTTTCCTAGGCGAGAGACTGAGAGGCAGGTAGTTGAGGTGGGAGCTTGGACCCAAGTCGCCAATGTTATTTAGAGCTGGAATACTTAGGGAAGACTTGGCTGCTCACCACTCACAGTGCAATTGTGTTTACACACGTGCTCGCGGGTTGGCTGGGCACCTGGGTTGGTGCTTGAGGGCAGGGAGCATAAGCAGAGCTTACAGTGTAGGTGGCAGACCCTGTGCGTAGGTGGTGTTGGGACCCCGCGTGGTGGCTTGGGAAGTGTCCTTCCTGGGTAAGGTGGCACCAGGCAGATGGCTCTGCCTGCCTGTTCTCAGGCAGCTTCTTGGTCCCTGTGTGCTCTGTGTTGTGTTTGGTTTTAGGGTACATGAACCCACTTAGCTCGCACAGCTAGGGGCCAGCCTCGTGTCCCAATGTTACAGCAAGGAGAAGGGTTCAGGGAGGCCACCTAAAAGGTGACATTGCTAGGGTGCAGCAGGAACAGGGCGGCACTGAGCAGGGGCGAGTGCGGTTATTCCAGGAGTGAGGCTAAATAGGGAGAGGGGGCAGCTGGAGAGGGTGACAGTGGTTGTATGTCACCAAGCAGGCTTTTCCCAGGCCACGGGCATCCTCAGCCAGGGCAGGGGGTAGGTGTGTGCCACCTTGCAGCCAGTGGCAGCACTGTCTCCAAAGTCTGCCTCCTTGTGAATCATGGCCGACGTCCACTTTGTGTCGTTGCCATCAGCCCTCCTTTCCTGGGGTCCATTGTCATTGCCGGAGACCTTGGGAGGCTTCAAGTCTCTATACCCCCAAACAGAATGGCAGACCTACCTTCTCTGCCAGCTGTGCCCACGGCCAGACAGGGCATCCTTGGCGCCTCTCCACCCTCTCCTACAACCCCCTGCATGAGCTTGGAGCTGGGAGGAGCCTGAGGCTGTTCCCGCTGCCTTTTGAAACATCTGAAGTGGCCCCAGCCAAGCCCTAACCAGGACCTGCTGTGCTGACGTCAGGACAGAGGCCCCCGGGGGCTGGCTTTGATGTTTCCCAGCCCGTTGTGGGGGTGCAGGAGGCATCCAGGCTGAAGTCTGAGAACACAGCATCTCACCACAGCCCTGAGAAGGCTGGGCTGCTGCAGTGGGGGTGGGGCTCAGCCCCGCCCCCTGAGTCAGGCGGCTTCTCCCCCAGCTCGGGTTTCTGTGGCAGGTGGTCTGTGTCCCTGCGCTCCCGGCCCTGATCCCTCCACACCCACCACCTGCTTCTTCTTTTCGACCCCTCCTCTTCTGTGCTGCTCCTTCCCATCTAGGCCTGGGGTGGCCCTGCTCATAGCAAAGGGGAGTCTACTGGGTTTTTTTCTTCCTTCTTTCTTCCCTCCCTAAGGATTGAATCTGGATCTTTTTTTTTTTTATTCTGAGACAGGGTCTTGCTAAGTTATCCAGGATGTGCTTGGACTTGTGACCCCCGTGCCTCAGCCTCTCATAGTGCTGGGGTGCAGACACGCACCATTGGGGGGGCCTGCAGGGAGCTTCCTCATGTTCTTAGAATTTGGCCCTTGGACAGGGAGGGCAATCCTGAGATCCTTCACAGTAGCTGCTGTTTCCTGAAGGGTGGGTCTGGGCCAAGGCCCCACATGCGTGGCTGGCTGTGTTTATGTCTCGTGATCCTGTCGTGGATGAGGTAGAGGAGGCTGGGCACAGAGCCGTCATCCTTTGACTCAGGTCAGACACGTTGACCATGGCAGGATTGGAGCCCCACCCTTGCCCACTCCTGTGTGTGCAGACCGAGTGGGAAGAGGCTTTGCCCATACCCTGTGGGCAGTGTATCTCCTTGGTCTTGATGAGCATCCTGCATTCTGAAGCTGAGGATCCCAAGGTTTTGGGGAGTCTCATTTTAGAGGCCTCCTGGGGCCTGATTCCAGGTGTGTCTGCCCTGATGAGAAGTGGGCAGGAGGGATTCTCCATGCCAGTTCTTGCCTGGAGCTCCCTTGAGTCCCTTAGTTCGTGTATCTAGCACTGTCTGTGAGACAGTGTGGGGGCAAGTGACTCCCCAGGGCTGGATCTGGTGCTTCCATGCCACTGGGAAGAGCGGGGGGGCTGGGCACACCCACCGTCTGTATAAAAAGGGCTGTGCACAGTGCCCAGCAGCACCCAGTGGAGGAGCACCCTGTGGAGTATTTGGAAATATGCTAGGTGTGTTTGCATTGGCACGGTGACGGGGCGCTCAGCAGTGCCTGGGGGGCAGGTTTGTTAGCTTTCGCAGTTGGTAGGATCACCCAGCATGCTGAGTGTTCCCACCCAGAAAGCCACAGGGGCCCCTCTGAGAAGTAGCAGGGGCGCTTGGGGCCCCTTCCAGATCCATAGCTGTGGTTTTTATTGGATATGGGCTTGTATTAGAGAAATGAGATGGGCGACCACAAGGCAGCCCTCATCTGAAGCAGTCCCCGGGGGTCCTGCATTTGTCTTGACGCTGACTTTGAGATGAGATGTTCCTGTTCCTCGGAAGCAAAACCTACCCCAGAAGCTGGGAAGGTGCTGTCTGGGCCAAGATGAGTCTCCAGGCTTTGGGCAGTGACAAGGAGGTACAGGTAGTGTCTTCCTGCCCTGCTCCGTCCACTGTCCCCAAAGGCACAGCTGCGTCTCCCGGGCAGTAGGATCATCCTCTTGCATATTCAAGACCCACCGGTTCCAGGGCTGTGTAAGGTGCCCTTGTGGGCCGGAAACAAAGCCGGTGGGTTCCTCCGCGGCTGCTGTAATCGTATCACCCACTCCCCGGCCATGCCCTCCGCCTTCAGCCATCTGTGGCTCAGCCCTAGTTTCTCACTTCCTTTGTCCCCGCTGCTGTGGGTCAATCGCTGTTCACAGAGTGTCTGTATGTGTCCCCTGGCTCTGGCCAGAGCTGAACGGTGGCCCTGGCCGCAGCCAGGTTCTCAGGGACAGTATCTTGACGATCATCCAACTTTCTAGGGTGTAGCGGCTTCTCCAGGAACCCCTAGAATCCAGGGCCAGAGAGCCTCTGTGCTGGTTTTAAATGAGAGGCTTTGAAGTGTTCCTGACAGCAGCCCTTGTGGGTGTGTGAGCACAAGGACCTTTCTGGGCTGCGCTTTGGATCAGGTTTGACTTTGTTTGACATTCTGGTACTCAGTGGTGGGGCAGGTTGCCACCAACATCCCTGCCTCTGAGCCTGGCATCAAGACATCCCAGGATCTGCCCCACAGGTCCCAGGTGCTGTTCCTCCGAGAAACGTAGTATAGCCAGCCTTGATACTCCTCCCATCTTTGTATGTACCCAGCGGGCGCTGAGTGCCAGCACTACCCACTGGGCATTTATATGACCATAGCCAACACCTATATACTTGTCCTGTGTGTCCTCTTGACTCGGGGACAGGAAAGTGTATGCTGTCTGGGCATCCTGCAGTACAGTTTATGAGGTGTGACCAACATATTTAGTGAATGCTTAAAACGTTTGTTTATTTTTTTTAAAGTCACATTGACGATCCCCAGTATGACCAAAAAAAAAAAAAAAAAAAGACACATTGCCATAAATTCCTCTCAAAATCCTCCCCTTGCTTTGAACACACCAGTCCTATCTCTCTTGCTACTTTCTACTGTGGAGTCCTCTTTGCTGAGTGTCTTTAGTTGCGCTGTCCGGGCTGCCTGTGTCTAGAATTGATTTGGAGTGTTTCCCTCTCTGGGGCAGAGCTGGGAGTCACAAGGTGCCAGATCCATGACTGAGGTGGCTGAGGACATTCGTCACATTTTTATGAGCCTGCCTTTCTGCTAGATAGCACTCGGCAGCAGTATTCACTGTATCTTTGACCACGCCTGGTAAGGACAGCTGTGAATTCCTCAGTGGATTCTTGGCAGTTGTGGTTACCTGATCATTCCCACCTGCACTCATTGGACGCCGCCTGTCTACACAGGCCCTTTGTTCCTCCGGTGCACAGGTGGCTGGTGTGAGGGCAGAGGCTGCAGCTCCTCCTGACCCTGCCTCTCCCGCCCCGTCCCATTTGCAGGTGTCCAGGCAGCCATTGTCTTCATCAAGGAGCCATCCTCCCAGGATGCACTGCAGGGGCGCCGGGCACTGCTGCGCTGTGAGGTGGAGGCTCCGGGCCCGGTGCACGTGTCGTGGCTGCTCAACGGAGCTCCAGTCCAAGACTCTGAGCGCCGCTTTGCCCAGGGCAGCAGCCTGAGCTTTGCCGCTGTGGACCGGCTGCAGGACTCCGGTGCCTTCCAGTGCGTGGCCCAGGATAACATAACCGGAGAGGAAGTCCGAAGTGCCAATGCCTCTTTCAACATCAAATGTGAGAGCAGGACTATACGTGGACTCACGTCACACCTTGGGGTAGCTGTTTGTCTGGGTGTCTGTTTTTCTCAGTACTGGTAATTGAAATGAGCCTTTGCATCGAACTATACCCCCAGCTCTTAAAAAAATTTTTTTTTTCTTCTTGAGACAGAATTTTGTTAAGCTGCTAAATTGTTTCTCAGGCTGTGCTTACGCTTGTGAATTTCCTGCTTCATCCTCCCAGAACACTGGGGTTATATGCATGTGCTATTATGCCTGGCTGCTGCTGCTGCTGCTTTTTTTCTCTTTTTTTTTTTCATTTTTTAACCCGGTTTGGCTCCCTGCAGGGATTGAGGGGCCCTGTGGTTTTGAATGCTGAGGCTTGAACCCAGGGCCTCACACATGCTAAGCACATGTTCTACCACCAAGAACTCTCGTTTTTTCTAAGTCTCTTTTTTTTCCCTCCCTTAATCCTTAGGTCCATTGATGTATTACGGGTTTTCACAGATGGGAAGGGCAGTGAGGCCATTTGGAGTCAGTTTGGAACTGCCAGGAATGGGGGTGGGGAATGGGGCAGAAACTCTGTACCTAGTACCTGTAACCTCTCTCCCCAGCCTCGCAGACTGCCTGTGTACAGGCTCCAAGCCTTACGGCTGCATGGCTTCCTGCACCGCCTCCCTGCCCTTGCTGTACTCTCAGCCCTCACTGTACCCTTGGCCCCCTGCAGGGATTGAGGCCGGCCCTGTGGTTCTGAAGCACCCGGCCTCCCAAAGCGAGATCCAGCCTCAAACCCCGGTCATGCTGCGATGTCACATCGACGGGCACCCCCGGTAAGGAGCCGAGGAGAGCAGATGAGAGGGCTGTGTTGGACAGGTAGGGACGTCTCCCCCACCCCAGACACTGTCATCTACAGTTCCCCCACAGTGCTCTGTGCCCTCCCAGAATGCTCCATGCCATCCCTGCTAACCAGAGGAGCCTCGCATGGTGGGGGACTGGTCCTGGAGCCTGGAGCCAAGAGCTTGGGGTCTCAATCGGAGTCCACCCCTTAAGCAAGTCACCTCCTCTTTCGGGCCTCTGTTTCTCCATTTGTGTCCTCCCCTGCCCCCTGTTGCTGACGCCTCTGCCCTGCAGCCCCACCTACCAGTGGTTCCGGGACGGGACACCTCTCTCCGATGGCCAGGGCAACCACACGGTCAGCAGCAGGGAGCGGAACCTGAGCCTGCGGCCTGCTGCTCCTGAGCACAGCGGTGTGTACTCCTGCTGTGCCCACAATGCCTTTGGCCAGGCCTGCAGCAGCCAGAACTTCACCTTGAGCATTGCTGGTGAGCTCCTCTGGGGATAGAGGAGGCTGCATGGGACGGCGGAGCCCTGCCACTCTGTCTGTTGACCACCTGATGTTTCCTCACCCCAGATGAGAGCTTTGCCAGGGTGGTGCTGGCACCCCAGGACGTGGTCGTGGCCAGGAACGAGGAAGCCATGTTCCATTGCCAATTCTCGGCCCAGCCGCCCCCAAGCCTGCAGTGGGTCTTTGAGGATGAGACTCCTATCACCAACCGCAGCCGGTAAGACATCTGGCTGGCACATGTGTGTTCTCCAGTGGGGACGAGATTCAGTCCAAGTCAGTGCTCATAGCTCTTACATGTACTACCCCAAATTTCCAGCAGATGGCAGTAGGGTGCTTGGCTGTTAGCAAGTGATCCCAACAAAGGGAAGAAGACCCTTTTCCCAGCCAGCTCAAGGGCATTGGCTCTTCTTCCCTTTCCCTTCCCTCTTGCCCATTTGGGACTCCAGCAGACAGGAAGGACACAGGCAACCTGTATGGTCACACACTGCACAGAGATGGAAGATGGAAGCCCTTCGTAGGGAGGAACCTCTGCCTAGTCCTGGCTCTGAGAGAGCAGAGGGCACCTCAGATGGTTGGTGGAGCTGGGTGATGGCAGTGTGGGGATGTGGCTACCTAGGCCTGGGGCCCGGATCTGCTGGCTCTGGCCCCAAGGGCAGCTTCAGTTCTTTACCTGGTTTGGCCCAGAAAGCTCTGGCCCCTAAAGCTGCCTCTGACACCGTGGCCCGACAGGGCTGCTGGCTCCTGGCAGCTGTGCACTGGTCCTCACCCTGTTGTTCACTTGGGCTGTGGTTTGCCACACTGCACCCAGGACCGAGCCTCTTGCAGCTGGAAAGTGCCCACACATACACATGAGTAAGTGTGCACATACACACGTATGCTCCCCGCGTGAGCGTCTACTTCCCTCGACTCATCTCTGCCCAGCTGCTTCCTGCGTTTGTGACCTTGTGGACGACGTTCCGTAGCATCTCCTTCCTGAGGGAGGCCTATGGGTCTCTGCCTCTGAACAGCTCACTCTCCCCTCCTCAGCCCCACGCACCCCCGCAGAGCTACCGTGTTTGCCAACGGCTCCCTGCTGCTGACCCAGGTCCGGCCACGCAATGCAGGTGTCTACCGCTGCATCGGCCAGGGGCAGAGGGGCCCTCCCGTCGTCCTGACAGCCACGCTTCATCTGGCAGGTGGGTCCCCTCTTGGGGTCGGCACACAGGGCTTTAAGCTCTGTTCTTTGTTCAACTAGTATCCTGGAGGAAGGGAGAAAGAGGGCTGCGGGGGCGCAGGTGATGCAAGGGGCGACGGTAGAGGCTATGGGGGACTGGGCTTGCTGGGGCCTCACGTCAGGAGCCTCTGTGATTGGTTCTGGATGCATGCAGCAAACCACAGCCAGTGGCCTCCCACTCACACCCCACAGAGATCGAAGACATGCCACCCCTGGAGCCGCGAGTGTTCACAGCTGGAAGCGAGGAGCGCGTGGCCTGCCTGCCCCCCCAGGGTCTCCCTGAGCCCAGTGTGTGGTGGGAGCACGGGGGAGCCCGGCTGCCGGCCCATGGCAGGGTCTACCAAAAGGGCCGAGAGCTGGTGTTTGCTGTCATAGCTGAGAGTGACACTGGCGTCTACACCTGCCATGCTGCCAACCTGGCTGGTCAGCGGCGACAGGACATCAACATCACTGTGGCCAGTGAGCACCTGTTCCTGAAGGTCGAGGGGAACTGGGCACGGGGGACCTTGGACCCTGGATGTGACTGGCCATTCTGGCCCTTGACTGATTCCCTCTGATAAAGCTACAGGGCTCAGGCAACCGATTCCCTGCTGGGTGGTACTGTGGGTGGACAGGGGGAGCCAGACATGGAGGTGGGGGTGGGTGCCCACAGGAAATGTGGCAGCCCTCGTGTCAGCCCTGTGCTCAAAGTTTGGAGGCCTCTGTGTGTGCGTTGACCTCAGGTAGCAAGTGACCTGCCTTGCCAGGGCTCAGCCTTGTCATCTGTGAAATGGGGCTATTAGTCCAATACTTAGCTTGCAGAGTTACTGGAGAGATGAAATACAATAGCTGAGAAAGATTTTCTTTTTCTTTTTCGAGAGCTATCTGTAAACAAAGTGATTGAGTTTTGTTTTGTTTTAGTTTCTTATACTTTCCAAGCTGCTTTAATAAATATATTACTTATGAAAAAAGGGGGCAGTAGATGATGACTGAAAATTCATATGCTTTTTTTTCTTTTGTACTGTGGATCAAACTCAGGACCTTAAACTTGTGAGACAGGTGCCACAACCACTGAGCTAAATCTTTGGCCTGAAAATCCATATGATTAAGCCTGTATATCCTGAAACTGACATAGAAGTTTACTTATTTAGTTATTTATTTGTGTTAGTAGGGGGGGAACCCAGGATCACATGTATGTTAGGTAAGCACTCTGCTGTCAGCTCCCCAGCCCTGGGATTTTTGTTTGTTCATGTCTTTCTTTCCTTCTTTGTTTGTTTCTTTTCTGCGGAGGGAACTAACTCAGGACCTTGTGCTTGCCAGGCAGGTATGGCACTACTGAGCTACATCCCTATCTACTTAATTCTTTATGTCACAAAAGAATACCAGACCCAGGCATGGTGGCACATGCCTGTAATCTCAGCCCTTGGGTGGCTGAGGCAGGATGAGTTTGGGCCAGCCTGAACCACTGTGAGACCCTTTTCCAAAACAGAAACAGAAAGTACACATGCACATACACACTATTTTATAATGGTTTTCTCACACATAGTTTTACATTACTGCTGTCTTTCCAAGTAGGTAACTTTGCAAAGATCTGAATGTGAAAAGGGCTTTGTAAATGTGAGGTTGTGATATGATTCCACACTCA
>PVIR01003556.1:0-22226 GCA_004026965.1 Petromus typicus
AAAATTTTATTTTTGGGGCCAGGGATTTAGCTCAGTGGTTCTGGTGCCTGTCTTGCAAGCACAAGGGCCTGGGTTTGATCAGGAAACCACATATAATTACTGGGCGTGAGACTCACACCCAGCATCAGTTAGCACCACATACCACAGTAACAGGCGTGGTGGCTCACTCCTGTAATCCCAGCACTGAGGAGGCAGAGGCAGGAGGATTGCTGTGATGTAAATTTGAGGCTGAGCTCAAGGCCAGTTTGAACTACAAAGTTAGACTCTGTCTCAAAAAAAAAAAAATTTTTTTTTATTGTTGAGAAGAAAATGTTAGGAACGTGACATGTGAGAAGACAGGTTGCAGAATGAATGCAGAGAAGTACAATATGCCCAGATGTGTCTGAAATTGGTGCTAGGAGATGGCTTTTCCTGAGAAGGGTTATCTTGTACAATTTGTGCTCTTTGTCTTACCTGCATCAGATATTATTCCAAAGCACAAAAGTACTTGCTATTACAGCTATCCCACAAAATAGCCAAAAGAGTTGACAAAATCAGCCAGAGAACTTCCTTGAAATGAGAGTGAAATATGTTGTTTAGTCAAAGATGTAGCTTTGTAAGACCAGAAAAGAGAACTTTATTAGCCAGAATTTTTTTCTTTTTTTTTTTTTGAGACAGGATCTTGCTTTGCAGTTCAGACTGGCTCCAAACTCACTATGTAGCCCAGGCGAACCTCAAACTCTAAGCAATCCTTCTGCATCTGCCTCCCGAGTGCTAGGATTAAAGGCATAGCCACCATGCTCGGCATTGTTATATATGGTTACTGAGGATTGAACTCACACATAGTGTTTGCAAGGCAGGCACTGGAACCAGTTAGCTAAATCCCCACCCTAGAATATTTCTTTTTCTACCTGAACAAATTTGACCTTTGCTATCTCTTCAGATTCCTGAAATCCTGTAGGAAAATGTCTATTATTTTTTACCATACTGATAGTGTACAGTCACTTGGACATTTGAATACACCAGGGATCCTTGGTAATCACAAGTATCTTCTTCCTTTGGTGCAATCGTGGCTTCCAAACCTTTCCTTTGCCTTCCAGCCAGGGTCTTACAATAACACCTGCACTGTTAGAAGCATCTTATAATAGTTCAAATATTAATTTCCCTTTGGTCTGGAGAAGGGATGAAAGTGGGCTTACTTCCTAGAGATGGTAGAGAAGTTTGGTAAGGGCCAAAACGTTTATGTATAACCAGTCTTTGGGCCGTGGACACCTTGAAGGCTCTCAAACAAAAGTATGCATCTACATACATTTTTGTGTTACAGTTTTATATATCTCATTTTCTCTGTAAGTTTTCCTTTTCCCCATCTTAGCCTTCGATTTGAGAAGAATTTGTCAGGTAACAGTAGTCATGTTAGGCAGCACTAGCTATATCATCTTGGAACTTGTTAGAAGTACTTATCAGGCTGCACCTTAGAAATTTGGGTTAAAGGGGCCAGGGATATAGCTCAGTGGTTCTGGCGCCTGTCTTGCAAGCACAAGGACCCAGGTTCGATCCCCGGTAACCACATAACAATACTGGGTGTGGAGACTCATGCCCAGCAGCAATCAGTACCACATACCACAGTGCCGGGCGTGGTGGCTCACGCCTGTAATCCCAGCACTCGGGAGGCAGAGGCAGGAGGATTGCTGTGATATGAGTTGGAGGCTGAGCTCAGGGCCAGCCTGAACCACAAAGTGAGACCCTGTCTCAAAAAAACCTAAAAAAGAAAAGAAATTAGGGTTGAGACCCAGGCACTTGTGTTTTAATGGTTCTCCTATGTAGTCTTTGTATCTCCCACTCTGTGCCCTTGAGGGAACCTTGTATCAACCACTTACAGTGATCCTATGTTCCTCCTAGGCTACGTTCTGCCCAGCCATGTGACTGAGGAGATGCTGTGGGAGTGCAAACAGCTTGGGGCACACTCCCCCTCTACCCTGCTGACCACCCTCATGTTCTTTAATACCAAGTAAGTGTTCTAGAAGCTCCCAATTAAAAAAAAAGAGGAAACTCAGAAGGACTTCTCAATTCTTCAGACATACACTTGAGAACCTTTGAGCTCTTGAAAGCCCACCCTTACATGGCTGCACTATGTGTGTGACTGATAAGGGAAACAACCTTGCCAAACCCCTACCATCCATCTTAGTGTGGTTTTTCACTGGACGTTGTGTTTGGGTATTGGCCTGTCCAGATCCTGGGAGCATGAGCAGTGGCTTCTGTGAAGCATTGATGGATGGCAGATAAACTTTGATATCCTCCTGGCACCCCTCCCTCTGCCTTCCTTTCACTTGTGTTCTAGGTACTTCCTATTGAAGACAGTGGACCAGCACATGAAACTGGCCTTCTCCAAGGTTTTACGACAGACAAAGAAGAATCCCTCTAATCCCAAGGATAAAAGCACGAGTATCCGGTACCTGAAGGCCCTTGGAATACACCAGACTGGCCAGAAAGGTAGGGGAAGGGATGGCAAAATAATTCTTGTCCTGCCCTTCCTTTATCTTGATCAGAATAGTGATGATTCTGAATGTTGGGGTTTCTTGGATAGGAATTCTTTTCACTCTTTCTCTCTTGCCAAAAAGTTTAAAGATTTCTCCTGCAAGCAGAGAAACCCTCGGGAAAGCCTCTTTCCTTTTTTGTAACTGTCCTTCCCTCATCCCTTCCATTCTCCAACACACTATTTCCTAGAGGGGGTGGCTGAATGCTTGAGATTCCTGAGCTGGGCCTGAGCCAAGACAGCCTGGTGCCAGGTCTGTGATGGTGGTGATGGGGCATTTTATAGTTACAGATGACATGTATGCAGAACAGACAGAAAATCCGGAGAACCCACTGCGATGTCCCATCAAGCTCTACGATTTCTACCTCTTCAAATGGTGAGGAGGCTTTATCCTCTGACTCAGTGTATGTGTGTGTTTGTGTGCATGCACACTTGTATAAAGATCTTAGGAAAGGAGCATTCTGTAGTACCAAACTAAGAGTAAAGTCACTCCAAAAAGGAAAATATAAAAGCAGCTTTGTAGCTTTCCCCAAGTGTGTATGTGATCTGCTTAGCACTGTGACATAAAACTGGTCCCTGATAGTTACCTTTCCTGAAGAAGGTAGGGAGGCACATTCATCATATACTGTACATTGCCCTGCATCATCCTGGTGCTGACCATTTGTTAATACCATATTGTCAGTCAGATTAAAATCTTAGTTTCTCATTATGCTATAGAAACAACTCTTAGACAGCAGACAAAGCTGCTGGTGTATATGTCCGTCATAGTGTCCATCCTTCCTCCGCTGTCCCACCCCCCACACATACATTCTAGGCTGATCTCATGGTTGTCCTGGTCTAGGCCCTCTATCCATGCTAGCTCCTCTCTATAAACACAACTTTTCCAAAGAAGGATCTCTGGGTTCACTGTCTATTCCCTCTGGCTTAACCGCTATTAACATTTTGTGTATATTTGTGTAAGTTTAATTTCTGTCTGTCTAACCTCTTAATCTGTATGCTTAATGAGGTATTGTTACTTAGCATCCATACCTAGTACAGATTTTGAATGGATAAACGAGTAACTGTTAGAGCATGGAGTATGCTAAGTACTTGCCAGAGTTAGAGCACCATGGGGGAGAGAGTAAGCCTGGATAGCACCCTTACCTTATGACCATATTCCTAGGTAAAGCAAACACTGTGAATAGTTCATTTGAAGATAGAGTAGAATGTAGATGGCCTCTAGTAGTCAAGCCCAGAGGTGCCCAAGGCAAGTGCAGTTAGTGACTAATCACAGCTGGCATGTGTGAAGGCAAGGCAGGAGGAGACAAACTGTCACTGGATTTATAGTAGCCCCAGTGGCAGTCCTAAGGATGGTGTGTGGTATCTGCATGGATTTGAGTAGGTGTACTGGGAGGATTGAAGTTACAGTGGTATTACCAAAGCTTTTACTGATATATTCTTCAGTCCCCAGAGTGTGAAAGGCCGGAATGACACCTTTTACCTGACACCTGAGCCAGTAGTGGCTCCCAACAGCCCAATCTGGTATTCAGTCCAGCCTATCAGCAGAGAGCAGATGGGACAAATGCTGACCCGGATCCTGGTGATACGAGAAATTCAGGAGGCTATTGCAGTGGCCAATGCGAGTACCATGCACTGAGATGCTTCAGCCATGGTACAAGAGAAACCCTCCAGGAAAAAGCAGACAGACTTTCACACTAAAGAAGGGGCCTCCATTTTTCTTTCTTTTTTATTGGTGTAGTTATGGAGCCTTTCAGGCCACTTCTGTTTAAAATGTAAAAGAAAACTTTGCCCCTTTGCATCTTCATAGACCTGCAGCGGACTCCTTGGTTTTGGGGGCTTGAGGTTTCCTGAGTCAGATGTAGAAAGTTGCTGGCTGACATTTTTATCCAGGCCCTGAGGAAATTTCGGGCTTGGACTGAGAAAAATGGCCCTTTCCCTTCTTCACAATGGAACTAATGATGGATTGACCTCCAGGGAGTCTACCCAGCTGGCTTCCACTCTGGACTGGTGCACGTCACTGATCACAGAGGAACCATGTTTTCTTCATGTTCAGACATAAACCTAGCATCTAATGGAAGAAAAATGAGGGGAAATTCAATTATGATTTATTAAAGACAATTTCTATTACACCCTCCTTTATGACAAGTGACATTTTAGATGTTAAAGTAAAAACTTTACCATGCCTTTTTTTTTTTTTTTTTTTTGGCCTAACATTGAGGCCTTAAACCTGAGGCTCTTGTGCCTGATGGAATTCTTGTAACATACACTTGTGTATCATATAAAGATACCACTCTGTTTCTCTTATGTATTCTTACTCTAGTTGTTTATTAAGAATGACAAGCACGTCTTTTCAACATGCTGGTGAACATCGAGTCTTTATTTGGGGAGGAGTCTGGCGTGACAGAGGAAGCAAAGCTAAGCCTGTTAATGGAACAGGCCAAGGGGGCGTAGGGAGGATGTGGGTAGGGGTGGGATGGGAAATGGCCCAGGTGCTCTGGAGAGCTGCTGGGTGACGCGCGCATGCGCTGCTCCAATCCCCGCCCGCTTGCTCCTCCTCTGCTGTAATTAGCCTGCCTGCTCCGCCTGCGCGCTCGGCGCCCTGACGTCAGCGAGGTGCGCGGTGCAGTGACGAAATTATATTGGCGCGAGCCAGACGCCAGAGGCCTCTGCGGCGTGGCCCTCGGAGACACGCGGTGGAGTTTTGTATTGGCCATGGCCGACTACCTGATTAGCGGAGGCACATCCTATGTGCCGGACGATGGACTCACGGCACAGCAGCTCTTCAACTGCGGGGACGGGCTCACCTACAAGTGCGGGCCAAGGGGGTCACCTGGGCGAGGAATGGGGCGGCACCTCCGGGGAGCAGGCCAGATGGGAACTTACTTGCGGCGGGCGTGGGCGCTGAGGCAGGATCCAGGAATTCCTCACCTCGGGTTCATTTTGAGAGATCTGGCTTGGGGGTTGGGGGAACCATCTCGGCAGTGCTCGAGATTTCTGGCTTGAGACTCCGTTCCATAGACACATGGAATTGTCAGGCCGCAAGGAACACCGATGACAGTTCGGTGGCAGAGAAGGCTCCGTCTCCACCTTCAGCCTGTGCCCTCTCTTGCCTGTGACACATGGGTACATTCCCTGCTCAGAGGCCTTTCGGGATGGAGTTGTAATCTCAGGGCGCCAGAAAACTGAGAGTCCTGTTCCCAATTTATTCCCCTCTGCTACAGCGATTTTCTCATTCTCCCTGGGTACATCGACTTCACTGCAGACCAGGTGGTGAGTATGGTTAGAAATTGGATCCTTTAAGTGGGCTAAGGTGCTACAGTTGCCAGGTCTCTCGGGTTCCTCACTAGATTGGGTTTACGATAGATTTTATGGTATGTTCTTTCTGGCTGGCATGCACCTATTTGGGGGCTTGGTACCACTCTGAGGAGTAAGAGGTATGTTCCCCACAGTAGTCCTTTGTTTTTTTAGGACCTCACTTCAGCTCTGACCAAGAAGATCACACTTAAGACCCCACTGGTTTCCTCCCCCATGGATACAGTGACAGAGGCTGGGATGGCCATTGCAATGGCGGTGAGCCCCATAGGGTTTGGGAGAAGACAGGGACCTTGCCTCCTTTAAAGATGTGCAAAAGTGCCTCTTTTGTCATCTATTCCCCATCCTTTGTTTATCCTGTAGCTCACAGGAGGTATTGGTTTCATCCACCACAACTGTACACCTGAATTCCAGGCCAATGAAGTTCGTAAAGTGAAGGTCAGAAGGGCAAAAATAATGGCCAGAAGCCCCAGGGAATTCCACTGAAATGGAGTGGGATGGGAGTGGGGGAGTTGTTACTTGCTGTGGGTTCAGTTATTGAGAAGGGCTACAGATCCTTCTTCTTAAGTTAGCAAAAGAGCACCAACTATATAGTGCTTCCAGACCACTCATATCACAGAAGGGTTGATCCTGTGTTTCTTCCAGAGGGGGACTGTAGGTATAGGCCTTGTGCCTTAGACAAAGAGCCTGAAAGTTGTTCAGAGATGCCATGGGCTTTCTTACTATCCCTTCCAGAAATATGAGCAGGGATTCATCACGGACCCTGTGGTTCTCAGCCCAAAGGATCGTGTGCGGGATGTTTTTGAGGCTAAGGCTCGGCATGGCTTCTGTGGCATCCCCATCACAGATACAGGCCGGATGGGAAGCCGCTTGGTGGGCATCATCTCCTCAAGAGATATCGATTTTCTTAAGGAGGAGGAGCATGACCGCTTCCTGGAAGAGGTGGGTAGCACTGGAAGAACAGAGCCAAGCTCTAGCAGCCCAGACAAAAGAAAAGCAGCTTCTGTTGTCCTGCTGACCTCTCTGTGGACCTCTTCTGTCTAGGAGAGATGAATGCCCAGCCATATTTCTCACTGCTTTATAGGGTTTGTGCCCTCTCCTCCCCTTGGAGGGGCTTGCTAGTAATTATGTCTTGTTCTCTGCTACCACCAAGTGGGGATAGTGCCCATGTGCTGTCAGCCCTGCTCTCCTGATGCTTTCATTGATTTTGTAATAGTCCACTTATAGCCTAAGAGGCTGCTATACTCTGGGAACTGTCGAGGTCTGTAGAACAGATACGGTCTCGATTCAGATAGATGAACTTAGTGGTCCTGTAGCCTCCCTCAGAGATAGGTTAGAATCTGTGGAGAGGTTTGATCTCTGACTGGCCTTCCCTCCTAACTTTCCTCCTCAGATCATGACAAAGAGGGAAGATTTGGTGGTTGCCCCTGCAGGCATCACATTAAAAGAAGCAAATGAAATTTTGCAACGGAGCAAAAAGGGTGAGTTCTACAAGTGGGAAGGAGCCCAGAACTAATGCTCATGGTCCTGACTCATGCCTGACCCTACCTTTAGGAAAGTTGCCCATTGTTAATGAAGATGATGAGCTGGTAGCCATCATTGCCCGGACGGACCTGAAGAAGAACCGGGATTACCCACTGGCCTCCAAAGATGCTAAGAAGCAGCTACTGTGTGGGGCAGCCATTGGCACTCACGAAGATGACAAGTACAGGCTGGACTTGTTAGCCCAGTCTGGTGTGGACGTAGTGGTTTTGGTGAGCCTCAGAATAAACACAGTGGGGGGCTGGGGATTTAGCTCAGTGGTTCTGGCGCCTGTCTTGCAAGCGCGAGAACCTGGGTTTGATCCCCGGTAACCACATAAAATACTGGGCGTGGAGACTCACCCCCAGCAGCAATCAGTACCACATACCACAGTGCCGGGCGTGGTGGCTCACCCCTGTAATGCCAGTACTCGGAAGGCAGAGGCAGGAGGATTGCTGTGATGTGAGTTGGAGGCTGAGCTCAGGGCCAGCCTGAACCACAAAGTGAGACCCTGTCTCAAAAAAATAAATAAATAAATAAATAAAAATAAACATGGTGGGACAGCAGAGACAGCTGCTATATCCCAGTCTGATTGTGTCTTCCTGTCTGTTGCAGGACTCTTCCCAGGGCAATTCCATCTTCCAAATCAATATGATCAAGTACATCAAAGAAAAATACCCCAGTCTCCAAGTCATTGGAGGCAATGGTAAGAGTGGGACACTGCTGCCTGTAGTTTGGGATGGGAGGAGTTAGTTTCCTACCTGGACCCTCAAATGTCTGTCCCTCTTCCTTCATTGTAGTGGTCACTGCTGCTCAGGCCAAGAACCTCATCGATGCAGGTGTGGACGCCCTGCGGGTGGGCATGGGAAGCGGCTCCATCTGCATCACCCAGGAAGGTAAGGATATGTACCAGCAGGGCCTAGACACTGTGGCTTCAGGTCCCATGTGCCTTGGGGTCAAGCACTTTTATGGGAACTATACTGAGTTTTCCAAAATGGGCAACTCTGGGGCCAGACTCTTGGATGGATGATATGGCTGGAAGCAAGACAAGTTCTTGTCATCCCTCACCTGCTATTTTCCTGCCTAGCCTGGCCTCCTTGCTCCTGCTCTGTGCCCTCTCTAAACTCTGGTCTGTTTGTTTTATTTAGTGGCTCCCAAGATCCCTCCAGACATAAAGTCCCACAGCCCCAAATGCCCTTCTACTGTCACGGGCTGCTATAGTAAGTCCGGCCCGGCCCAGCTGCCCACTGCCCGGCTGCTTGGTTGACTGTAGCTGTAGCTCCAGGGTTTGTGGTGCTGATGGGTGGGCAGGGCAAACAGATGTACAGACCATGGTTTGGGGCTGCTGGGGATCACAGCTCCCTCTTCCTGGGTTGCTCAGAGCAGGACCTAGGCTTCTCCGCATCTTATGAGATAGGCATGGTGCTAGGATCTACTCTGGAGCCTGTTCTCCCACATTACCATGACCCTGATCTTGCCTGAGCTGCCCACTGTGCAGGGGAAAAGGGTTGGTCCTGACATGGTGTCTCTGGGTACTAACTGCACGGAGACTCTTGTCCCATCTTGCTACAGCTGGGACTGCATGTGCCTGAGGCTGCCCTGGGCCCTGCACACATGCACGTGCATGTGCAGGGGTGAGGCCAGCACACTGTGTGTACAGTTCACGCCAAATGGGGCAGCAACCTTCCAGACACCATCAGTCAGACTCATCTTGGTACAGATATAGCCAAGAGGTCTTGGGTGCTGAGGCTGGCTCGTTGCCTATCCCCACTAACCAACCCCTGCTTCTGTTGTCTATCAATACAGTGTTGGCCTGTGGGAGGCCCCAAGCAACAGCAGTGTACAAGGTATCGGAGTATGCACGACGCTTTGGTGTTCCTGTCATCGCTGATGGAGGAATCCAAAATGTGGGCCATATTGCCAAAGCTTTGGCCCTAGGAGCATCCACAGGTGAGGTCCAGTCCCGTGGAGCCTGCTGTTACCTCTTCCCTCTGCTGTTCACTGTCCCAACCACTTTTTTCTGTCCATAGTCATGATGGGCTCCCTCCTGGCTGCCACCACTGAAGCCCCCGGGGAGTACTTCTTCTCTGATGGGATCCGGCTAAAGAAATATCGTGGCATGGGTTCTCTTGATGCCATGGACAAGCATCTCAGCAGCCAGAACCGCTATTTCAGGTGCGACAAGCAGACTGATCACCTCACCTTGCACTGCCAGGTCTCAATTCCTATGACCATGCGCATTGTATGCTTTTTCCCACAGTGAAGCGGACAAAATCAAAGTGGCCCAGGGGGTGTCAGGTGCTGTGCAGGACAAAGGGTCCATTCACAAATTTGTCCCTTACTTGATTGCTGGCATCCAGCATTCCTGCCAGGACATTGGTGCCAAGAGCTTGACCCAAGTCCGGTGAGTTGGTGGTTAGGACGTGAGTAAAGTCTGTTCTACGGTCAGCTACTTACTGCCTACAACTGACACCTGCCCCTCTTCAGGGCTATGATGTATTCTGGGGAGCTTAAGTTTGAGAAAAGAACATCCTCAGCCCAGGTGGAAGGTGGTGTCCACAGCCTTCACTCGTAAGTGTCTCTGGGTGGGAAATTCTGTCATGCCTTGTCCTAACTTCCTCCTGCCTTGAATTCATTAGGTGGTCTCTGCCTACAGGTACGAGAAGCGGCTTTTCTGATAAGGAATCCATCATTACTTCCTTGGTTTTTCTTTTTTTCCCCCTCTTTTCGGGTACCGGGAATCAAGCTCAGGACATCACACTTGCCTAGCAGGCACAGTGTCACTGAGCTAAACCCTCGGCATCCTTGGTTTTTCAATAAAAGCTTGAAAATAAAAGGGATGCCTGATCTTTAAAGTCAGTAGGTGCATGGAGGTCCGTGGCCAGCACCATCACAGATACACTGCACGCCGATTCCCAAGGGGTGCCCCATGAACCTGGAAGGAGGCACTTCTGGTTCAGAGTTCTTACTTGGCTGGGAGTGGGGTGGGCTTCCTCGACAGATAGTAGGACTAGGATCTGCTGCTGCTAACCCTAAAACATGAATAAATAACTCAATCTCTGAAGCTTCATGGGGAGAGCCACTGGAGTCCCCTCAAATGTGGACATGAGCAAGCAGATGTGGAACTGTCATTTGGTTTCTTCACAGCCCTCCCAACCCTAACTTGCTGACTCAACAGCCCATGGCCAACAACACACCTGACACAAATAGATGTATAAATTATTATCCTGGCAAGCATGAAAATGTTACAAAGTGCCAAAGGGGGAAGAGTTCAGTGAAGGTGCTGGGAGTGCCTGCACTGGCAGTACTCTCATGGACAACGGACAAATTTCTGGCAGATCATTCTGGAGTGTGGTCCGGATATAACTGTGAAATTTCTCCAAATGGGGGGATGAGAGCAGCTCCTGTCACTCGGCCTTCATGACACAGGAAGTTGAAAGTAGCACAGGCATTGGGCTGCGAAGAAAAGGCCAGCATTAGCCTGCCCAAGAATAAGCCACATCTCGTGATGCATTTGCAAGTTCTAAGACTGACCGTATCCTGTACTTCCACGGCAATGCCCCGCTGCCTCATGGCCTGCAGCACCGGAGAATGTAGCCTCTCGGTCCTGTTTCCAGTGCCCACCACAACGATCTCTGGGGAAAGGAAGGGTGGGTCGTCTACAGCAAAGGCATAAGATGCTAGATCTTCAGACCTTAGCCTTGCCTTCAGCCTACCTATCTTGGGTTCCAGCATCCAGAAGAGGGAGAAGCTCTCTTCCGTGATGTCCCGGTGGGATCCCACCTGAATGAGGAGGGGGCGATTCAATACAAGTACAGACCTTTTGTCCTCACGTCTACTGCAAGGCCAGTGGTAAAGCCAGTCTTAAGAGACATGAGCAGGGCGCTGGGCAACTCACGTTCCACTGCACCACGGAGTTCGGGAGCAGGGCGCACGGCCCCAGCACGCGGTTTCCGCTGACCGTGAAGCCGCGGCTGCTGTAGCTGTCGATGTACATGGCGTGCGGGAGCTCCCGCTGCAGCAGAGTGATATGCGTCCGCTGGTATAGCTCGTCGTCCGCGGGCGAGAGCCGGTGCCAGCGCCTTGGGGTCCTGGGAGGCGAAGGAGTCGGTTAGGGCGCGGGGCAGCGGGATTGCGGGACTGCGGGGCGGCAGGCGCGGACCCAGCTCACCACAGCAGCTCTGCACGGGTGCAGCGCGGTAGGGGTCGCGCCCGGAACAAGCTGCGAAAGGCGAAGACCGCGGCCATGGCTGCCGGAGTGCGGCGAGGCGGCTGCCGGCCTGGAAGGACGTCAAGGCGCCGGGGCTGGCGGGCCACAGTGCCCCCAGCGTCTGGGAGGACATCGCGCGGGGTTATTGATCGCTTCTACCGAGCTGCGGTGTACGAAGACCTTTAGACGAGTTTGGAGGGAGGATCTGGTCTCAGCAGTGTCCCCTCAGCGCAGCTCCGGTGTCAGCACCTGCTGCCTGCCCCGCCTCTCTCCCGAGGGAGTGGGAACACCTGGCAGGTGAGCTGCCCTTTGGCACTACCCCGCGCCACAGCCGTGACCTCACCCGGGCTCTCGGCCAGGACAGGCTCCGGGGACCGGGCGGGGCTGCTGCGCACCTGGCCAGCCCTGCACACCTGCCCGGGTGAGGCGCCAACTACAGGCCCCTAATCCCAGGCTTTGGGCATCGAATACTGTGGGCGGAGCGGGCGGCTAAGGTTTCCCCGCGGAGCCTCGGAACCACAGCCTTTCCCAACCGTCACTCGCGCAACCGTTGGCTGCGGCGCCGCGCGGGGCGGGGGGGCGTGGCCGCGCGTGGATTGGCTTTTCGGGAACGGGAGGGGGCGTGGCCAGGCGGTTTCGCCTTAAAATGGCTTCAAATCTGCGGACACCAGAGCCAGCGGAAGGGCGAGCCATAGGTTTTCTGCGGTAGCTGCTTGCGACGGATCGGGCCGGACTGGAGCAGAGATGAAGTGGACAGCACCTGGAGCAGCGGCCCATCCTCCCCTACTCTGCTTGCGCATCTCCAGTCTCCCATCCCTATCTCGAGCCGAGTGCGCGGCCTACTGGCATAAGCGCCGCTGGCACCCGGGGCTCAGGCATCTCCGCGAGGCAGCTCTCCGTGCCCCTCGGAGATACCATCGCACTCATTGCCCGAGGTTGGCGCGGGCAGAAGGCGGGGCGCATTGGCCCTGGCGGAATCGGCCGAGGCCAGTCGCCAAGGGCTCCCGGGGTCCTGTTCGCGCCGCGTGGGCCCGTGCGGCCCCTGGCATTCTAGCCGCTGGCAGCGCCATCGGACAAAGGGTCCGGGTGCGGTTGTTCCCGAAGTCTGCGCAGGTGGCTTTCTCTCTGGCCCACGGGCGCTTCCCTGCTGGCGGATCCCGAGCCCGCCCAACCACCGTCACCGCACCAGGGGCACCGGCTACGTGGGACCGCGATAGGGTTATTACCTTGCAGATCTAATGCGGATTGGGACTCCGTCCCAGGAGAGGTCCCCCACACCTTCCCTCCTATTGTTTGGGGGCCCAGGTGAGCGCTTCGTTCTCACCGACTGTGTTACACCATCTTCTCCAAGTCCACGCCCTGGGACTGGGATTAGCAGTTCCGGTTCGGCCCTGGGACGGGTGAGCTGGAGCTCGAGCCCCTCCAATGGCGGGACAGCGGGCAACGGAATCCCAAAAGCAGCTGTTGTCTCGAGAGCATTCCAGCTGCGCTTGGATTTCGTTCCCTGCTCTCCTGCCTGAGCAGCGCTCAGCCCAGACACTGCCGGGCCGGCTCTGGTCTCGTGCCCACAGGTGCGCCCGGACCAGAGGTGGCCAAATCCATCTCCCCACCTATCCGGAAGCTCTGGCGAGGAAGACCTAGTCCTCGGAGTGGGGCTGGGCGGCCTCACCTCGTTAAACATAGCCCTGTATTTCCTGGGGAAAACCACTCCGCAACCGCCTTTTGGCCTGCTAGCAACAAGTCTGGCAGGGCACAGCTCTGCCGCCAAGAGTCCGGGCTGTGCACCTGCGGCGCAGAAATGGCTTTGGAATGACACGATCACTCCCGTTGAGTGGGCACCCGAGAAGCCATCGGGAATGTCGTGTCCGTCCAGTGCTCTTTCGGCACCTTCCATCAGGGCCCAGAGCCCTGGCCCAGAAAGAGTACTTATTAAACTTCCTGAACCTAGATTTCTCTCTTTTCTGAGCTGCAGGCTCCCATTTATTTAGAGCAGAGATACAGTTGGGGTTCAATCTGCTGGGATGGTTGGAGTTGTGTTCCATGCAAAGGAAAACATTCTTTGGTCCAAGGAAAGGGCTTTCCCACTGGTAGGCTGTCCCTATTGAAGTCTGTTTGTCTGAATCTACTCGTGGTGACCTGTTCAACTGGCCCAAACAGGCTTGTTTCCTAAATCATGAAGCTTTAAAAGATTAAATCGCTGGTAAGGTACTGTACACCAGGGTAAAGTAGAAACATTAATGGCTGGTAATTCTAGCCAGGCGTGGAGGGACATGTCTGTAATCTCAGCACTTGGGAGGCTGAGGCAAGAGGATCTCTAAGAGTTAAAAGCCAGTGTCAATAATATAGCCAAATCCTGTCTTTAAAAAAGCTGGCAATTCTAGAAACCATCTGAAACTTTTCATTCCTTTGGTATGAAAAGATGAGCAATTATATCAAATTGCAAATCATTGAGAAATAACACTCATTTTCAAACAAAGACAACCTGAAATTGTCAAACACAAAGATTTTTAAAATCTGTTTTGTGGAACAGGGACTGAACCCAAGGCCTTTTCACTGAGCTTCATCACCAGCCTCTTGGTCTTTATTTCACTAAATTGCCCAGGCTTTGGGCTACATAGTGAAGTTTAAAGCCAGTGTGAACTATATTCAGAGACCCTGTGTCAAAAAGCAAAAGAACAAATGAAAAAAGTGCCCAAATTGGGCTAGATCTTTCGATCCTCCTGTCTCAGCCGCTCCGAGTGCTATGATTATAAACATGTTCTATCATGCTCAGCTAAAAAGATTTTCTTAAAGGTAGTAAGACAGTGTCTTTAATGTTACTCTCTTTTCTAATGACGACACATTTAGGACAATTTTTTTTTTTCTCTCGACTAGGGATTGAACTCAGGGCCTTCGTACTGAGCTGTATTTCTACCCTTTAAAAATTTTGAACAGGGTCTTGCTTAGTTACCCAGGTTGGGCTTGAACTTAAGATCCTCTTGCATTGGCCTCTTACAAATGAGCCACCACGCCTAGCTCTTTTTAAATAAGTTTAGAACGGTACACTGAAACATACAGAGATGAGACTTTAATGACAAAGCATCTGGCCTGACCTCCCACCTGGTCCCGAGGATCTGTTTTCTGATTACTAATGCAGCGCGACGAAGACAGAACAGACCCGGAGGTTTCGGACTCAGGTCCAGAAGCAAGGCAGCCTGTGCACAAGGCGCCAGGGCCTGGAAGTTGGCACCACCCCTCAGTTCAGACGCACCTGTTCACTCTCGGGTTGAAGCCAGAGCCGGGTCTTATCTCATCTTCCTACGGAAGTTCCGCCTCTGATGATTTACTTCCGGTTCTGCTAGCTCCTTCCGGTCGCCATGGCGACGGGGCGTCTTGCTGTAGGGGAGACTCTGGGGGCCCTAAATGCGGCTTTAGGGCCTGGTGACCCGGTGTGGTTCAAAGAGACACATGCCCGGCACCTGCGAGTGCGAGACTTCCTGGCACCGCGACGGGCACTACAAGCGCGCTTCGAGGATGGGCAGGTGGGCGTGAGCTGGGCGGGATTTGGGACCCAGGCCTGGCGGGAATCGGCGCCCTTTCACTCGTCCATCTGCCCGCAGGTACCCCAGTGTGTGCTCCATGCCCTCGCCAGCTTGCAAGGCCCCGGGGTGGCCCCAGTGTGGCGCTGTGCGCCAACACCCGCGGGCTTGTCGCTTCAGCTTCAGCGGCCTGCGGTCTTTGAGCGCGTCCTCAGCGCCGTGGCTTCCTATGTTTCGCCGGCTAAACGCGCCTCATCAGGCTTACGAATCCTCCTGCATTGCCCATCGCTGCGTTGCAGTCCTAACGCGCTCCGTTTGAGCCAGCTTCGGGCTGTGCTTGTGGCTGATCACCT
The DNA here is from genome assembly GCA_004026965.1 of Petromus typicus. NCBI lineage: Eukaryota > Metazoa > Chordata > Mammalia > Rodentia > Petromuridae > Petromus > Petromus typicus. The sequence goes on from PVIR01003556.1 coordinate 15,427, forward strand.
GGCACGAGTTCTGCGCAGTCAAGGGTACGCACAGGCCCAGGCCAGGGTGGAGAAGGGAGGGACCTTGCGGGCAAATGCAGAGGATGGTAGTATAAAACTGCTGCACAGGCTGAGACTGGTCCTTCGCTTTACAGGGCGTGTATACACTTAGTTCCCGCAGTGCAGGACCCAAAGATGCCAGCCTTCCTGCAGAAACTGCGAGTGGACTGGCCCGTTGCCTCAGAAAGAGCATCGGCCGACACTCTAAGAAGCCTCGTGCTTGCCAAATTCACCTCTGCTCAAGACCAGGAGACACTACCCGCCGGTGTCCTGGGCAGCCTGGGCTTGAAGGAGCTGGTGGAAGAACAAGGCTGTGGAGCAGGCTATGACCCCCACGTGGACAGCTGTCTAGGTGGGACTTGGAGCCAAGCAGAGCAAGAAGGAAGGGTGCACCTCTGCCGACCTGAGCAGCCTTAGCGCCTGTGTTCTCTTTGCAGTGACTGAGGATTTGCTTTGCGTGTTAGCTGAGCTGCAGGAGGCTGTGCAGCATTGGCCCGAGGACAACTACCCAGGCCCGGTTAGTTATTCTCAGTCCTGCAGGCCTTTAGCAAACCACATGGCCTGTGTCTCTGCACTGACTGTCCTCTTCCCTTATAAGGCCCCAGTTTCTGATGCAGATAGCTGCATGGTTATACATGTGGTGAGCTGTGAAGAAGAGTTCCAGCAACAGAAGTTGGACTTGCTTTGGTGGAAATTGGATGACCATGCTCCTCTCAGACAGGTTATTGATGATGGAGGGTCGTTGAAAAGGCCTGTTAGCTGATGGGTCCAAAAATGGGGAAGTGGGGATTAAAGTGCTGAACTGGTATGTCCTATAGGTACCGAAGTCCTGCAGACGTTCTGAAGAATACCAAAGAGTAGTGTTGGGCTTGCGAGGCACTAAGCCTGGTGGTTACAAGTTAGTCACATTAGGCTGGGATAGAGGCAGATTTTGGTTCATTGAAAGGCTGTGGTTACAAGGCAACACCAACTGAGCCAAGCCCCTGCTGTCTCCCACAGAAGCACCTGGTCTGTGGCCCAGTGAAAGTAGCTGGTCCCCCTGGCACTCTGATGACCTCCCCTGAGTACTATGAGTGAGTAAAACCACCCCAGTCAAGGTAGAGATAAGGGCCAGGGCTCTGTACTGGGACTGTAACTGCTGGTCTTCTCTTCATAAATGCAGGTTCCGTCATGCCCAGGTGTGCAAGGCCTCAGCACTAAAGCATGGTGGTGATCTGGCACAAGGTGCACCTGGGAGACCCTGGGCAAGAGAGTAGGGGCAGGGCATTTGCACCCCTCCCCTGTGCTCATCTGCAGACTGATGATATATATTTATGCAGACCCAGTGTGGATGGAGATCTGTGAGGTTCTCACTGTGGCCACTATCAAATTTGAGATGCTGAGCACAGCCCCACAGGGTCAGGTGAGTCTGGGCATCTCATGGGATTGAGGTGGGGTGACAGGGGGTAGGTCCTCCCTTTCTGCAGCTCTGTCTTCATTCCTCAGCTCCTTCTCCCTGACAACATTGCCACAAAGGGCACAAAAAGTGGCATCTTTGTCATGTATAACTGCGCCCGTCTTGCCACACTCTTTGAGGGTTACAAGCACAATATGGAACATGGTCTGTACCCTACTTTTCCATCTGTGGAAAGTCTGGACTTCTCTCTCCTACATGATGAGGTGAGTTCCCCTCTCAGGTAGCTGGCATAAGCAGGAAACTCGGACTTTCCCCCCCAACACCCTTGTCCCCTGCAGGGGGAGTGGCTGCTGCTCTTCAATAGTGTCCTTCCCTTCCCGGACCTGCTAAGCCAGACTGCAGGCCTGGCCTGCACTGGCCCAGGACTCCAAATCAGTGCTCGCACAGAAACAGTGAGTCATAGAACACCAGGACAGACACAGCACATTCTACTTTATTCTGGGCCAGACACAAGCCAGTGACTCAATCTCTGTCTCTAGGTTTGCAAATTCCTGGTACAGCTCAGCATGGACTTCAGTTCATACTATAACCGGGTACACATCCTAGGGGTGAGCACACAGCAAAAGGGGGTATGTGGGAGGTACACAAAGATACAGCGTGAAGGCGAGGGAAGCAGAGGATGAGACCAGCAGGGCCTTTCTCCTTCAGGAGGCTCGGCCACACCTCTTCGGTCAGATGTTTGCCCGCCTGCAACTCCTGAGGGCTGTTCGTGAGGTGCTCCATGCTGGCCTGGCTCTGCTGGGTCTCCCTCCACTGAGCCACATCTAAGGCCACAGAGGGATCAACATCTGGGAATGTTTACAGAATCATCACTGGGAAAATAAAACAGTAACCATAGATTTAGGACGTTGGAACCAAAATAAATTGCTTCTGTTACCAAATTTTGTCCTGTCATGAGGAACAGGGTGTGCTCTCTCGTCCACCACTTTACTCACCTCGAGTCCTGCTCTGTAGTCAGGAACCCACGGCCGCCGCCGCCTCTCCTCGAGGCATGCTGGGCACAGGCACAGACAGTCGATCCCTGCTCCACTGCCTGTGAGCAGGCCCCATACCCAGCATACCGGCTACCGTGGGAAACCTCAGTCATACCAGTTGTAAACCTCGAGCCCTTGGCCCCCCAGAGCACAGCGGTGGCCAAACTCAGGGCTCACAGGCCAGCAGTCCATGTCAGCCACATCTGGGACGTGGTACACAGTGCTGTTCATGAAGGTTGGCTCGCCATGCCCCAGACGCCAGAACGTCAGACGCTGGTCAATGGAGGCTGACACCATGAGGCTGGGGCTCAAGATCTTGAGGCCCGTCACATGAGCAGCATGTGCACAGGGGACGGAGTATTCTTCTAGCACACGCAGCTGAGGTCCCGGCTCAGGCTCACCCACAGCTTCTTCCAGCTCCGGTGTCTCCACAGCGAGCACAAACACATGGAGGGAGCCATCCTCACTGCCACTGGCCACGAGATGGTGGCCCTCACCAGTGGGCAAGCTGTGCAGGCTGTTGACACCACAGCTGTGGGCTTGGAGCGTCATGCAGGGAGTGCCCAGCCCTAGAGGAAGAAGATGGCTTTTAGGGCTCTTGGATGTGACACCAAAGGGGAGGAGGGACAGCCCCCACTGCACACTAGTTACGCACGGCAAGGAAGGCCAGGGTCTTCTGGAGGCTCGAGGACAGTAGAACCACTGTCTAGCACAGTGGTAAGGTCCCAGAAGGCCAGGTTGCCGTCAGTAGCTGCACTGCACAGGAACAGCCGCCTGGACAGGAGGGCAGCCAAGTGAGCACACAGGATGGAGAACAGGAACCCCACCTGCCCGGGCAGGACCACCATCTAGCCCCTCACCGCCTCTGGTTGGGTCTCTCATGGGTAAAGGTGTGGACCTTCAGGACACAGCGCTTATGGTGGAAAGTTTCAGCAAGGAGCTGCAGACTTCGCCCAGAGTCCTGCAAGAGGAAGAGCCTGGGGACCAGAGGGTAGCCCGGCTCAGAACCCATCCTGGGCCACTCACACTGTTTATCCCCACCCACTGGGCATCTGTGCGCTCACCTCACAGCACCATCACTACAGGCTGCAGCCACAAGGGGGCCGAGGCCAGGCGGGTCAAGTTCACAGACAGCAAGAGACATGTACCTAATTAAATAACAGCTGTCAGGGGGAGCCTGCAAAGGGAGGGACACCTGCTCTGAACAACCCCACCTCGCACCCCTGCCAGGGGCTACGCATTACCTGGTCTCAGGGTCCACCTTGATCTTACGATGCCGATTGCGCTGCTGGTCCCAGTACTCATCTAGCCGGTGGGACGAAAGGTGCATGACATGGCAGGCAAGGCCGCTTGGCGTGCCAGCATCAGGACTGACCATGATGCTGAAGCAGTGCATCTCTGCTCGACCTCCCGCAGACACTATATTGGCAGTCAGTCCTGGCGGATCGTGAGGGCTGCCTGGGGTGCTGAGGCCCCACACAGCCACAGCTCTCACAGAGGAGATATGATTGCAGACAGCTGTGAGGGCATGGGCTGAGCCTGTGGTGGTGGGGAGCGCCAGGACACAGACAGTAGTGTCCTCACTGCAGGTGATCACAATGTCGGTCAGGCCAGGCCCTTCACAACCAAGACCCAAGTAGTCAGGTGGCTCCAAGCTGGGCACCTCAAATTCAGGCCCCAGGACGATGGCGCCCACACGTTTTACACAGGTGATCTCCCGGCCATGCAGACCCTCCCGGAGGATCACGTGTGGCCGGCTGCAGCCACCCAGAGCCTGGTATAGCATGACATCCCCATCCTTGAGGTAGGCAAAAGCCATGGCTGCTTCGGTATCAGAGAAGGCCCAGGAGCGATGGCCTCCTCCACAGCTTACAACATGCAGCTTCTCATGTGACCGGGGACTCCACACCACAAATTCGTTGGCATGGAAACCCAGGATGACCATGCTCCCATCAGGCACCACGCGAAGCCCAGCCACCCAGTTCATGCCCCGACAGGTCTTCTGCCTTAGGACTGGCTGGAGCTGGCTGCCTCGCACAAAGAGCTGGTAGTAGGCACCGTCCCTCCCTGTGGTATACACATACCCAGCGTGGCAGGTGACTGAGGTCACACCCTGCTTCCCATGCAGAGAATGGAGGATAGACACAGGGCTCCACTCAGCTACAGCATTCCCACCCCCACCAGTGTCACTACCCCCTTCAAGTGCCTCAGCTCCAGCCTCAGCTTTGCCTCCAACCCCAGGGTCCTTAAGTACTCCTGGTCTGGCAGGGAATAGCAGCACAGAACCTCGGCGGTCCCCACACACCAGGAAGTCCCCTGGGGGCACAAAAGCACTGCATGTGTGCCATCTCTGCTTGCTTGGGGGCAGCAGGTACCGGCAACGTTCTGTAACAAAGATAGCCTTGCCAGAGGGTGCAGCTGAGATCTCAAGGCAAGCCACCACCCCACCAGGGCCAGATGCCAGCAACAGGAGCTCCTCGTAGCCACGCAGGGCCCAGCTTAGGCTATGGACCTTCCCAGGGAACAGGGCGTGGTCCACAGCAGCAGTCGGAGTGTTGATGGGGACAACCTTGACAGAACCTTCCCCATTAGCCATGGCACACAGTCCAAAGCCTTCGGGACCAGGAGCTGCCTCCAGCAGGCAGTAAGACTGGAAGCGCTTATCCTCTAGCAGCTGCTCCCAACATTTGACCTCCAGGTCATACAAGTACAGGGTGCCTGTATCAGTCACTGCCAGCAGTCGCCAGGAACCAGCCAGTGTCACGGCCTTGAGGGTGCCTGGCCGGCTAGGAGACTTGAAGCAGAGAGCTGAGATCCCTAATCCCGGGTACCCACGGCCTGCCAGGTGCCACAGCCGAATGCCTGAGTCATCACCCCCAGTGATAACCCAGGCCTGCCTCTCATGAGCAGCCAAGGCACGGATGCCACGGCCCTGGTGGCCTCGAAAAGCTTGGAGAATCTCACCTTCATGACTCCACACCAAGCAGACACAGTCCTCACCTGCACTGATAAGGTAATTTTCTAAAAGCTTGACCTGCCACACACGGGCACTGTGTCCAAAGCAGTGTCCAATATTCTGTACCCGACCCCCGGGGACCCGCAGGTCACCAACTTTCCAGATACGGACGCTTCGGTCTTCTGAAGCTGTTGCTAGCAAGCCCTTGCTTTCCAGGTAGGACATGCTGAAGATGACGCCCACATGCCCACTGACCCGTCGGTCAGGTGCCACAGGCTTGTTGTCTGCTAGAGCAGCTGCTGGATACCAGACTAGCAGCTGGTTGGAAACTGCGCCTGCCACTATGGTTAGTTCCTTCCAGGTGTCTCCAATCAGGCAGGCTGAGGACAGGGTGCATCTGTCTGTGCAGGGTACGTCCTGCAGCATGCACCCTACCACAGGGTCATACAGCAACACTGAGTTGTGACCCAGGGCCAAGGCCACATTGCCTTCAAGCCAGCGTACATCCCAGATCCAGTCAGACATGTTCCACAGTCCAGAGCGCCAGAGCTCCCGGAAGCGGCTCTGACCCCAGCTAATCTTCACAATTCGGAGTCCCTTGCTTCCAAACACAGCTACCATGACCTCTGATTCCAGGTCTCCATTGGGCTCTGGCCGAACCCGGAACCCATGGATAAGGTAGTGGCCAAGCAGGTTCTGCACTCTCTTCATCATCCGGAGATGCCCACCAAAGTCCAAGCTGTAGACCAGGACATCAGGCCCCTCACCTAGACAGACCAAACAACCACATCAGAACTCTCACCTAACTCTGATAATCCATAGAGAAGAGATGGGGTAGGGAGACTTCTCAGCATGTACTCTATGAATGTATCAGCAAAATCCCACAGCTTAAACCTTAGAAAATCCTTGGTCTCAGCTTCAAATGGACTTGACCTTTTTTTGTTGACTTTGAACTCACAGAGATCCTCCTGTCTCAGCCTCCTGAGTGCTGGGATCACAAATGTGCACCACCACCTCTGGCTCAGCTGGACTCACTTTTGCACTGCAACTCTCTGTTCCTTCATCAATGACTTTTTTTTTTTTTTGTACTGAAAATCAAACCCAAGGCCTCACTGAGTTCCATCTTCAACACTTTTACTCTTTTTTTAATCTTTTATTTTGAGATAGGGACTTGCTAAGTTGCCAGTTTGCTCAGGCTGGGCTTGAACTTTCAATCTTCCCACCTCAGCCTTATAGAAAGCTGGGCTTACAGGTGTGTGCCACCACACTCAGCCACAAGAATGGTAGCTGCCAAGTGTGGTGGCATAGACTTGTTATCCCAGCACTTGGGAGGCTGAGGTAGAAAGATCTCCATGAGTTCTAGGCCTGCTTGGGG
>PVIR01003556.1:22326-77171 GCA_004026965.1 Petromus typicus
GAGACAGGGTTTCACTTTGTGGTTCAGGCTGGCCCTGAGCTCAGCCTCAAACTCACATCACAGCAATCCTCCTGCCTCTGCCTCCCGAGTGCTGGGATTACAGGCGTGAGCCACCACGCCCGGCACTGTGGTATGTGGTACTGGTTGCTGCTGGGCGTGAGTCTCCACGCCCAGTATGGTACGTGGTTACCGGGGAATCGAACCCGGGCCGTTGCGCTTGCAAGACAGGCGCCAGAACCACTGAGCTAACTCCCCGGCCCCCTGAGACGGCGTCTCATTTTGCAGTACAGGCTGGCCCCAAACTCACTGTGATTCTCACTGCCTCCTGAGTACTGGATTATAGGTATGCACCACCATGGCCAGCAACTGTGCTTTCTAACTTATATTTACCAACTCATTCCAAGCTTAAAGCCTTAAGTGAGTCATAAGGGAAAAGTCTGCTGAAAATGGAGCCATGGCCAAGAATTCAGAGAGCTGACATGATATGGAGAAATGTGGATTCTTGTGGACCCAATGAGTGGATTCAGCTGTGCCTGTAGCTACCCCATCCCCTTTTCAATGTTGGGGAAGGAACCCAGGGCCTTGTACATGCCAGGGAAGCTCTCTGGCACTGAAGAACACCTCCAGCTCTACATCTAACATTAAATGAAAGGATCAATAAATTATTTCTGGGCTGGGGACTTAGCTCAGTGGTTCTGGCGCCTGTCTTGCAAGTGCAAGTGCCTGGATTCGATCCCCAGTAACCACATACATTACTGGGCGTGGAGTCTCACGCCCAGCAGCAATCAGTCTCACATACCACAGTGCCGGGCGTGGTGGCTCATGCCTGTAATTCCAGCACTCGGGAGGCAGAGGCAGGAGGATTGCTGTGATGTGAGTTGGAGGATGAGCTCAGGGCCAGCCTGAACCGCAAAGCGAGACCTTGTCTCAAACAAAAGAAATCTGACCTGAGGATGCAGCTCAATGGTATACTGCTTGCCTAGCATGCTCCCTCTCATAGCTCTGGGTTCCACTCAGCTCCACAAAAGAACAGAAAATTAAAAATCTTAAACAACAAAACCCTTACTGAGGGCAAGGGATTTAGATCAGTAGCGCAGTGTCTGCCTGTAAGCACAAGTCCTGAGTTGATTGCCAGTACAAACAAAAAAACTCCTTACTGAGTTCTTTTCATTGCCCTTAGCAATAAAATGATATGAAGACGTGAATCACCCTAGCCTCTGCTTCTTTTTCCACCTACTTTTTTTTCTTCAAGGCCTCACTCCTGCTGCAGACTCAAAACAGAATTTTGTGACAAATTCTCCAGCCTCAAAGGCTTTGATAAGCTCACCTTCTGCCAGGAACTCATCTTTGGTTTTGGGTTTCTGCTTAGCTGTTCCTTCCTCAACAATTTTTAGGAATTTAGTTCACTGCGTACTTCCAGATCCCCCACAGCAGATCACAGCAGGCGATCCTCACCACACGTACACGCACACACCCCTCTTAGAGCTAGCTAGTAGCTGCTCACTCAAGGCCTGACAGCCAAAACTTGGTCTAGGGACCCTTATAAAGCACACCATATCTATCATCAGTCACTAGTGGCTTCACACCAGGCCTTACTGCTTCTCAGGATCCTGACACCGCAGATCCTAAGCCTTTGCAGCCAGTCCCAGAGGGACCCCAACGCCCGCCTCTCGGAGCACTGCCTTAGTCAAAAAGGTCTCAGAGGCAATCTTCTGCGACCCTTGAAAAGCCCTTGACTCCCGAGCCTGGCGATGCCCCGCCCCCATACAGCCCCGAGGGCCACGCCCCCTGCCTCTCTACTGCAGCACACGCACACCCCTCTTCGGTAATGGCTTAGCAGCGCCTCCCCACGACTTTAATCTAGCGTTCCCGTGGGGGCTGCAGTATTGAAGAAAGGCTGTGAATGCCCACACCACCTTTGTCTCTCGGCCCGCCCTCCTCGAAACAGCCTCGTTCCCGGTTCAGCCTCAGCCAGCCACCCTCCCCTTCCCTAGCATCCTTTTGTCCCTGTATCCCCGACCCACTGTGGCGCTCAGGTTTGCCTGCCAGCGCGCCTCAAACCGAAACAGAACCTCACCCGCTAATAACCGGTCCCCCACACACTCCAGCCCCGTCACCGGGAGGAGTATGAGCTCAGATGTCGCCCGCGGCCACACGTAGTCTCTAAGAGCGTCCATGACGATCCACTGGCCCGGCTGCCTCTGCTGCCAAGACACCTACACTCTCGCGAGAACTGAAGAGCCGCGGTGGCCGCCCTTAGCGGGACCCGCGGCGGGTGGCCAATGAAAACCCTCGCCTCAAGTAGCCCGCTATGATTGGCAGGACTGCGAAGGCTGAGCCACATCTGCTGAACCTGGCCCTCCTCCTTTCCACCATCCTCCACCAACCAGGTGATAGTCTGCCCAGCAACTAGAAGCCACAGGTTTATTTGACCAAGCAGCTTGGGGTCCATACATAATAAATAACAGGTATACAGGAACTGCGCCTAAATCTCAGCTGGAGGCAGGCTCAGGACAAGACATGGGGCCAGGACTTTGCAGCTTGAGAGAACAACAGTCAGGCCCACGACTTGGGGGCAGCAGCTCGGTGATGAGGGTCTGGGGCTGACAGTCCTTTCAGAGCTCCACGCGTGCGTCCCGGTAGGCGCGGTCCAGGGCCCACTCGGGCTGCGAGTCACCACCTCCTTCACGGGACAGGCGTGCCATCTCCTGCTGGAACAGGGCCTGTCGTGCTCGGCTGGGGTCCACGTTGATCCAATTGTTGGCAATCCATTTGGTGCCGCGCGTGACCAGGCACCCCCCGTGGAGTGAGTAATCGTCCACATCGCCCACCCAACCTAGAAAAGTATATGGCATGAGCACAGGACAGGTTGTGAGTGGCCTCCAGGTAAGCTGGTCTGAGCTGCTTACCCACGACAGGTCCAGGACATGGCAAAGGTGGACCTGTCCCATAGAGCAGCTAACACTCAACACCAAGGCTTCCTCGAGGGCTTAGGATTCCACCCTGCTAATGTGCATTCCTGGCCCTCTGAAACGAGTTTTACTGCTGTGCCTATCCAGAGCTCTGCAGCCTGGGGTGGTGACGGACACCTCTCCAGCTCCAGAGAGCAGTAAGGTTGAAGGAATGACAGGGGCTGAGATAACTCAAGAGTGGCACTGGTGCTGAGGCTTCCAGCAATCGCTACAGGATGAGCTCTGGAAGGCCTAGCCTAGGAAAGCATTGGTGGGTAGACAAAACAGCTCCCAGGGTGGCAGTCGGGCTGGTTAAAGGCACGCGGCCTTCAGGGAACCTCCCAGCCTGGCCACAGACTCTCACCTTCCCCATCAGGCAAGTAGTTGTACCAGAAGACTGCTGTGCCCTGCCGGGGCTTGACACGCAGGTTTCCCTTGTCGCAGTGCCTCCGTGTGTCACGGAGGTCAACATCATCCTGAATCAGACTCTGTGGACAGCCAAGGTGGTAAGAGTTTTCAGGCAAGCTCCTCCAGCTCCCCCTGTACAGTGCAGCAGCCCAGTGTGCTGGTGGACCACTTGGGTTCTCATTCTAGATGTGGAGGGGTACCACCTTTGCCCAAGGTCTTGCCACCCCACAACCCTTACCAGGTTAGCCCTTACCATTTCATCGTAGGTTCTGTTATCTGCTACAGGGAAGACAGTCTCGCCCCCACCGGTGACGTTGTTCAAATAAAACAGCACTGTCATGTAGCTGTAAGACAGGGGGGCTGCTGAGCAGGCTCCCAGTTTAGCACATTCCCAGGGATTCCCTGTGCACAGAATAAGCTGCCCAGGTTCCCAGGGGCCGGGGGATTGGTGGGGGTGGATGACAACAAGGTAGGTCAGTGCCCACCAATCCAGTGTTTGACTGAGTGGGCCAATGTCTTTGGCCAAGATCACAGTTATTAGCTATATTACCTGGCTCTTACTAAGAGCCTGTATGGGACAGGCAAGCTAGGAGAAGCAGAAAAAGCATGCAAAAGGTCTTGAGGATTGCAAGAGCCACATGAAGAGACCTATCCTCATACCTTACCAGGGGAGGTGGGAACAACTTTGGAGTGTGAAGCTGAGATCTCAATAGTAGAGGCAAGATCAGCACTGGAGGGAAGGGGCAGAAGGAGCCAGGAGCTCAGCCTTGTCCCTTGCCTTAGAGCTTTGGGGACAAGTTTTGGTGTCTGTGGGTATCTTGATCTGTGTTACCTGAAATGGGCACAACGACAGTAGCCACCCTTTTCCTACCACTCAGTAAATAACTTAGGGGAGAAATGAGGAGCGGTCCAGGGTGCTCTGGGCCCCATGCCAATGTCAAGGGGCACACTCACAGGGCCAGGCTGTGCCTGTCATGGGGATACCTGTTTGGGGAATCAAAGCCAGCTCCTAGGTGGGAGGTACTTGCCGACAGGAGGTCTCGAAGGGCACAGACTCGTTGGCTACCAGCTTGGTATGGGAGCAGATGGTCTCTGGGTACACAGGCCCGCTGTCCAAATGGGCATGGTAGTGGCCTCCCTCACCGTATCGTACAACCTGTAGCGGCTCACTGAGTTCCACAATCTCAGGTGACAGACGAGTGAGGTGCAGCACTCTGGTGGGCAGCAGGCATTCAGGTAGGCGGCCCCATCCAGGGCAGTTCAGAAAGCAGCGGGCACAGGTGGACCCTCGGCCTGCCACAAGCTCTTCCCCTGACCACCCCCTTTGGAGCCCCTTGAGTCATCTTAGACTGGCCCTGGGAGAACAGGCAGGGGTCACGCATGCTGAGCCTTTTCCCCTGGATGCCAGTGACAGAGAACCCACTGTGTGGCAAAGAGGAAGTCTCTATTAAATTGGGGGGATGGCAAGAATTGAGAGTCTCCTCTCAGTAAGCAGGTCGCTCATCTGATACCTGGTGAGAAGAAGGGGTCCAATGGGCAGAGATAATTAACAGGAAAAAAGCTTATTTCTAATCTAAATTATATATTGTTTGCCTACAACTAGGTCTAATTTATCTGTGTTAATTGCCTTTCAGTGGGCCCCATCTTAGTCTAAAAATGGAACTTAATCCCAAATCAGTTAGTGAATTTTGTCCTTCTGGTCCCAGCTAAAGACCTCTGTAGAAGCCTTGCTCCAGGGAAGTGGCCCCAGCTGCTCACCTCTGGCGGATGGCACGCATGACGTGGTGGGCACCCTCCCCCTGGTAGAGCCATGTATGGTGGCTGTTCCGCACCAGCTCACTGGACTCCCCCTTCTGGCTCCTCATGTACATGTGGAAGTCCCGAAGGTCCATGCTGGAGAACTCCTGCAGACTGAGCACCCCTGCACAGGGCACCACCATCAGTGACTGCTGGGCCGGTGTGGGGAGACCACAGTGGCAGGCAGCACCTCCCTACCTACCCCAAAGGCGGCAGCGGCCCTGGCCCTGGGGGACCATGTGCACTTGTCCCCACCTGGACTCTTGGGTCAGATGAACCTGGTTTCTGTCACATCGGGCCCTAAGGGAAGACCCAGAGAAGTTCGTTTTCTCAGTTTAAGCCTTGATTTGGCCCTCAAAAGGAAGAAGCCCAACCCCTATTAAGAGTGCTGGAGCAGAGTCTCCAAAGGAAATAAGAGCATATAGCTGAGCTAGGCCAGGGTGCCCCCGAACTCTGCAGGCTGTAGAGTGTGATGTACACATGCCAACCTGCAGAAGCTTAGGAGAGGCTGGGTCTTGCCCGGGCCTTCCAAACTGTAAGGTGCAGGCACAGCCTGCCTCAGTCTCCCTTATGACCTCAGGGCCCATCCTGGGCCCCAGTCCACCTTAGAGGAGAAAGCCAGGCACATGGGTGAGTGAAAAATGCCACCCTCCAAACCACAGAGCAGGGTTCCACCCGCAAGGAGTCACGGAAGGACAGAGACCCTTGCTCCATGTTATTCTGCTCTGGCTGATCTCATGGCAATCGCTGTGCCCTTGGCCCAAGGGAGGAGGGCCATGCAAGGGCTGAGAGTCTGACCCAGCTCTGTGCTGAGGGCGGTGTGACAGCTCTCAGGCCATAAGTCCCAGCCTCATAATTCTTCACTCTGGTTTCATCAGGCTTTAGCTATGCTGCTAAGTCCTATTTAACATCTATCTCCTTCTTAGCTGGTTCAGAACTTGGACTACACTTCAATTCTTCTATTTTCTTTTTCCTTTTTTTTTGGTAAGGAGAGGGGGCAGGCTGTGCTAGGCATTCCAGGCTGGCCTAGAGCTGGTATTAACAGGTATGCACCACAAGGCCCAGCTCCAGAAAGCTTTACAGGTTATTACCCAAGGGAAGACCCTTGTATGACATCTCCCCTGGGCCCAAACTGCCCCCAACACTTAGTCACACTAGCACTAATACTTCAGCAGGACTGAAGCAGGCTGAAGGAAGGTCAGGGAGGCCTTGCTGGAGCAGGGAGGTTGTGATGAGGTGGACTGGAAAGGTGTGGAACAAGAACAGCTGAACCCAAACTGGCTGTGCTCACTGTCTCCTCGCTCTGGCTCTCTGCGCTCCACCCTCTACCTTGTAGGAGTCCAACTTCCTGTGTCCCAGGCTCTAGACTCGCTCACGAGTTCAAAAGACTGTCACCAAGGACAGCGAAAAATTTGGCTGCCTACCTGCTTCCCAGGGATAAAGGGAAAAGCTGGCTCCTCCCCTCCTCGTCTGTAGTCACTCTGGGAGCTAGGACTGAGCCTGCCAGCTGTGGGGGAAGAACCTTAACTTTTTTTTTGTAGAACTAGGGATTGAAGTCAGGACCCTGTACTTGCCAGGCAGGCGGCTGCACCACTGAGCTACATCCCTGGCCTCAGGACCCCAACTTTTTTTTTTTTTTTTTTTTTTAGGTTTTTTGAGACAGGGTCTTGCTTTGTGATTCAGGCTGGCCCTGTGCTCAGCCTCCAACTCACATCACAGCAATCCTCCTGCCTCTGCCTCCCGAGTGCTGGGATTACAGGTGTGAGTGACCACACCCGGTACTGTGGTATGTGATGCTGGTTGCTGCTGGGGTGAGTCTCCACACCCAGTATGGTATGTGGTTTCCAGGGATCGAACCCGAGTCCTTGCGCTTGCAAGACAGGCGCCGGAACCACTGAGCTAACTCCCCGGCCCAAGGACCCCAACTTTTAAGACAGTACAGCTGGGAATAGTGGGCAGCTCAAGGGACACCACCATGGAGGGCGTGAGCTCACCATCACCATTGGGGTCTGCCTTGATCGCAGAGTACATCTCCTGAATGTTCTCCGGGGTCATCCACCGTCCACTTCCCAGGCGAGTCTGGGCCAGGACCTAACACATGAGAGAGTCCCTCAGTGGGGTGACTCCAGTGGTAAAGGGCCACCAGAGCATGCACGGCTCATCTCTTGCTGTAGAGCTAAGGGTTCTGGTGATAGGACATGGGTGAAAACACAAGACAGTCTGAGGTTCTCAAGCTGAAAGGAGAGATGACCGGGGGTCCAGAGGCCTCTGAGGAGATGGCCAGGAAAGAGTGAGAAGCCCTCACCCAGTTCCTCAACCCAGTTCTTCAGAACTGGAGGCTGGAGGCAGGAAGACAGGCCCGTGCCACACACACACACACACACACTCGCATACCACAGGTGATGGAAAGGGCACTGGGGACACCTGGCCAGGACGTGCCCACTGGGAGCCTCAGAAGTGTAGTGCAGTGCTGTGTGAACAGTGGAACCCCCAAGCCTGCCAGACTTGTCCCTGAAGGCCAGGTGTGAGGGGCATGCAGACAGAAATGCTGGCCACCTCAGAGCTGCCGCCTCCATCCTCCCCAAGTTCTCGGGAGCTCCCACGTATAATAATAAGAAATCCAGTCCACGAAAAGAACAGCACTAAAAAAGTGGTGCAGCTCCATAATATCACCACTCAGGAGGCAGAGGCAGGACTGTCAGGAATTCAATGCCAACCTGGGCTACATAGTGAGTTCAAGGCCAGCCTGAACTACATAGTGTCTTTTTTTTTGCAGTACTGGGAATTGAACTCCAGCCTTTGTGCTTACAATGTAGACACAGTACACTGAGCTAAATTCCCAGCCTATGAACTATATAGTGACAGTGAGACTCTGTGTCAAGACATGCATATAAAAAATCTGTGGTGACAAATTCCATCACTCTTGATGGATCTTTCTCCCATCCTCCGGCCTATTCAGGGGAGCAGGGGAACGGCTCTCTATAGAAGGAAGGGGGCCCTTGGGCTGGGACATGCTCACACAGAACCATAGGAGACTCAGCCTACTAGGGCTAGAGCCTAGCTCGACAAGTGCTACACAACAGAGGTACTTATAGGTGCTCCCGCCCTGTGGTACTGAGGCCCCAGGTCCTGACCTCTCGAAGTTGCAGGAGACCATCGTGGTTCTGGTCCAGCAGCTGGAAGAGGTCCCGCTGGCTGACCTGCGCAGTGCTCATGGCTTCCTCGTACTCTTCGGTTGGCAGGATCTGGCTGCGCTGTAAACCCTTCATCTGTGCCAGGTGGATGATGAGCCGACACTCCTCATCACTCAGGAAACCAGGGATTTCTGCCAGAAGATGGATGGGTGAGGCCACATACTGCACGGGGGCACCGTGTACTGATGTGTTCCTCCCTGCAGCGTTTCTGGGGTGCTCTCCGGTGGCTCCTAGGTCTGGAGGACTTTACATACCATTTACATTTGCTCTGGACCCTGTGTCAAGGTGAGGTATCTTGCCAAAGTTGGCTGAGATTTGGGACGTGGAGTCTCTCATTTATGGTGACAGCACACATTTTCCAAGGGGTCCTGGGAGCTAAGTTGGAGATGGGATAACCCCCGATGGGGGGAGACTCAAGGTTCAAGAGTGGGCCTGGGGATTAGGGCTTGTCCTCTCTTTTTACTGAAAACACATTTTAAGAGTCGGGAGCTTGTGGGTGTTTCTTGCTCTAAGCTTTGCTTTTTTCATGCTATTCAAATAAAAATGAACAAGGCTAGGCATGGGAGTACACACACCTCCAGTCCTAGCACTTGGAATGCTGAGGCAGAAGAATCACTACAACAAAGGACAGCTTGGACTACAGAAGACCTGGGAGTAGCTCAGTGGTGGAGTGCCCCTGGGTTCAGTCCCTGGTGCTGGGGTGGGGGCGTTGTCCAGTCACTGCCAGGAAGGAAGGTAGCCTCAGGACAGGGGTGGTTTTGATTTTGCTTATTTATTTAGTGGTATTGAGGACTGAACTCACCTTGTGCTTGCTAGGCAGGCACGGTGCTACTGAGCTACATCCCTGGCTAGGGGTGGCTTTCATTTTTTTTAAGACTGGGTCTCGCTGGTAGTTCAGGCTGGCTCAGAGCTCACTATGTAGCCCAGGCTAGCCTTGAATTCACAGCAATCTTCTTGCCTCTGCCTCCCAAATGCTAGGATTACAAGGCATGAGCCACCACACCCAGCTAGAGGTGGCTTTTAATAGTGATCATATGTATTCATGGGCATTTGAACCCATCCTAGTCAATTTTGTGACAGTTTAGTGAGACCTTATTTCAGAATAAAATAAGCGGGGTGGGGGGGAGAACAGAGAAGAAATAATAAAATAAGAAGGCTGGCATGTAGCTCAAAGGCCTTCGGTTTAATTTCCAGAACCATAAAAAAAAAAAAAAAAAGTGATCATAGCAGATCAAACTCAGCACAGACTCAGTCCATACACTAACTGTCCTGAACATTTCTTTTTCTTTTTTTTTTTTAAGGTTTTTCGAGACAGGGTCTCACTTTGTAGTTCAGGCTGGCCCTGAGCTCAGCCTCCAACTCACATCACAGCAATCCTCCTGCCTCTGCCTCCCGAGTGCTGGGATTACAGGCGTGAGCCACCACGCCCGGCACTGTGGTATGTGGTACTGACTGCTGCTGGGGGTGAGTCTCCACGCCCAGTATTGTATGTGGTTTCCGGGGAATCAAACCTGGGTCCTTGCGCTTGCAAGACAGGCACCGGAACCACTGAGCTAACTCCCCGGCCCCTGAACATTTCCTTTTTTTTTTTCTTTTTCTTTTTTTTGGAGACATGATCTCACTTTTTTGTAGTTCAGGCTGGCCCTGAGCTCAGACTTGAACTCAACAGCAATCCTCCTGCCTCTGCCTCCCGAGTGCTGGGATTATAGGCCTGAGCCACCATGCCTGGCACTGTGGTATGTGGTTCTGCTTGCTGGTGGTTCTAAATCACTATGCTCAGCATCGTTGTATGTGGTCACTGGGGATCAAACCAAGGTCTCTGCACTATGCAAGGCAGGCACTGGAACCACTGAGCTAAATCCCTGGCCCTGTCCTGAACAGTTCCTGTAATCCACTCTGTAATCCCTACATTCACTCTCCCAATCCCATCAGCAGGGCCCTGGCTGCTGTACCCAGAATCCTCGTTCACACCCAGATTTAGCTTCCGGGGTAGGTGATTTGATCACGTATGCTGACACTGAGGACATGAACGACAAAGGCTCCAACTCCAGCTGGCACAACTCTGAAACCCACCAAGCCCAAAAAGCGCACGAGTCAGCCACTAGAGCCAGCACTACTGGAAAACGGGCTACACCGCACTACTAGCCAACAGCCACCTCTGGATTGCTTAACATATAAAATAAAAAGAGAAGGAGGGATGGGGAGAGGAGAGACAGTGAAAGGCGCAAGGCGCAGTAAGAGAAAGGCAGGGAGGTGGTGTTTATTACGTGACAGTAACCTGCAGGCCCAGTGGAAATGCTCCTTTATCCCCTTCACGATGGATGTGTTAATCAAAAGCAAACAGCATAGTCATTATGTTGGGGCGTAACCAAAAGCTTTGCAAACATCTGCAGGAGTGAGTATCGCCCTCAAACTCAACTTATCAAAGACAAGTCAAAGAATAGGTGAGGGACACAGGGTTGTAGCTGCTGGTGGTGCTGACAGTCCTGAGTATGTGTTTGGACCTTGGTGTGCTCACAAACCATCCGTGAATATCAAGGTAGGGCTGGCTGGCTGCAGGCTGTGTCAGGCTGGGGGTTGAGAGTCGTTTTCCAGCAAAGCATGGAAGCTTTATTTGCCTTAGGGATATTGGCAAGAGGGGAATCTAAGGTTCCCTCCTTGGAAGCGAATGTTTCTCCCAGATCCCAGCAGTCACAGGCTGTTCTGGCTAACCGATCTTGTGAACAACATCCCCCCAGCTCCTACTTGGCAGAACAAGACCTTCCTAAGAGCGGCAAGAATGGGTTCATTTAGAACTGGAGAACCAGGCATTATACAGTGTCAGCCCTAGTGCTAGCTGGGGACTGCTGTGTCCTAACAGGAGCTTGATTTCTCCCTGGGTGGAGGATTACAGGCACGTCCATACCCTCCATACACTGGATGGCCAGAAGCAGGGGTGGAAAGGCGTGCTAGAAAGCAGGAGAAAGCGTCAGTTAAGGGAGGAGAGTTGGGAGACATGAGACCAGGAAGAGGCCTGAAGGCTGTGATATGTATGGTGCAGCCTGTTAGACTGTTGCTAGGTGACCAGAGTATTGTTGCCCAGCAACCAGGAAGAGTTCTGGGCCAGGGCAGCAGTAGGAGCACCAGAGGCTCCACCTACCAAAACCATTTTCCTCTAATCTACAGGGTCATCTACCTGTGCTGCAGCCTTCTTTGGCTTGCTGGGGCTATCCCTGGCCAGCCATTTTGCACTGTGGATGTTTCTCTGGGGGCCACAGAGTGTGTGTTAGATGCTAGGGTAAATAGAAGAGGGAAACATAAATGTTTTTTAGGTTTTTTTTGTTTGTTTTAATTTGAGACAGGGTCTCATTTTGTAGTTCAGGCTGCTCCTGAACTCAGCCTCAAACTCAGCAATCCTCCTGCCTCTACCTCCTCAGTGCTGGGATTACAGGCATGAGCCACCATACCCGGCACTGTGGTATGTACTGATTGGAGGTGGGTGTGAGTCACCACGTCCAGCTTTGTTGTATGTGGTTACGGGGATCAAACCTGGGCCCTTGCACTTGCAAGGCAGGTGCAGGAACCAGTGAGCAAAATCTCTGCCCAGGAAACACAAATGTTTTGTCTGGTGTCAGCTAAAAAATAAATTCCTTTACAAACATGGCATATTATAAAAATAAAACAAAAAACCAAACTTAAAACAATAATGAAACAAACAAGCCAAATATCCTGCTTCAGAGCAAGGCATCCCCAGGAACCTGATTCCAAGGGCAGAGTATCAGAAGACTTTAGTTAGCCAGTGCAAGGGATCAGTGGGGCACTCTGGAGGCCCAGGTAGTCAGTAGCCACTTGGACTCCATCCAGCGGGGCAGGTCTGGCTGTGCCATAGCAACACTACAATCTCAGCCCCTGGCACTGTGACCTGTACTTGAGAGTCGAGGTGTTGAAGACAGGAATACTGCCCAAAGCAGAGTTGATTCTCTCCCTGCAACACCCACAAGGTGCAGCTAGATGTTACACACATGCACAACCTCCTGTGAGGAAGCCAAGCAGGGGCCTTCTACAAATTAAGTGGGAAGATACTGGTAACCAGAACCTACACTCAGAGCTGTGGCCACCAAAATCTGTGGCTGGCTATACACAGCACCAGGGCAAAGAAGAGAAGCTAAGGGGATCAGGGAAGGTTTGTGACATTCAGCCTCTGCAGTGGCATACACGCCATGTGTGCCTCCTGGACAAACACACCTTTTCTGTTGCCCACCTCCACCCCAGGAGATCTGCAGATCACAGGGCAGAGGCCCCAGGAACAAGCAGGTGGCACTGCTTGCTCAGCCAGCACTCACCTTGGCCAAGAAGCCATGGAGTTAGGCTAGGTGGGCCCGACAGAAAACACTACCTTCTTATCCTCCTCAGGCCTAGGATAATGGCCTAACACATACCCTGTGGCTGCCCACATGCTCAGGCAGTCCGTGCTGAGGCTCAGGGCAGGCGCACAGCCTCAAGATGTGCTCCCCTTGGGCAGCAGGCCGCTTGTCAGCCCAACTCAGTGCTACCTGCCTGT
Source organism: Petromus typicus (assembly GCA_004026965.1). Taxonomy (NCBI): domain Eukaryota; kingdom Metazoa; phylum Chordata; class Mammalia; order Rodentia; family Petromuridae; genus Petromus; species Petromus typicus. The sequence continues at coordinate 35,217 of PVIR01003556.1, forward strand.
TCTTCACTGAGTCCACGGTTCTGTGCAGCAGCAGTGTACTCAACAGTAGAGCTATGTGTATGGCGGGGTAGGGGGTGGAAGATCCACAAAACGTGTCCAAGCACTTAAAAACCTGAACTAATATGCACACAGAAATGAGTTCCCTACTTCTGGGCCTCTAGTGTACACTGTTCTGTAACTAGTGGCTATTACTCGTTTATCTTATGTAGTTAAGTAAAATGGGTTCACTACGTATCTCCTGCTGCCCTTGAACGGGATCTCAGGTCGGGAGAGTGGAGCAGGCGCCAGTCTTCAAGCAGACAGGTTCTGCCACAGGTTGAACATACAGCCCTCCAGGCAGCCAAAGATTATCAGTAGACGACAGTTATGGCTGCTGGACATTCAGCCAGAAGAGATCAACCCTCCCACACATAGAGCTCACCTGGGGGACAGAGGGAAAGAAGACAAAAGTACAGAAATAGTTTCTGGCAGTGGTGAGTGCTAAGATGATAAGCGAACAAGGGTGTAATGATATGCTTTGGCTCTCAAGACTGGTTTGAGTACAGAGGGCTCTCTGAGGATGGGGTATCTCAGCAGACATCTCACGGAGCTGAAGCCCCCATCTGTGGAGGAGCCAGCCCCAAGGCATCTAGTAAGCACCAACTGAAAAACAGAAGGGAAATGGAGAGTCTACAGGGACGCGTATGTAGCACAGTGATAGGACACTTGCCCAGCATGTGCAAAGCCCTGGGTTCCATTCCCAGCACTGCATAAAAGAAAAAAGGGAGAGGCCGGGGATTTAGCTCAGTGGTTCTGGCACCTGTCTTGCAAGCACAAGGACCCGGTTCCATCCCTAGTTAACCACATACTATACTGGGTGTGGAGACTCACGCCCAGCAACAATCAGTACCACATACCACAGTGCTGGGCATGGTGGCTCACGCCTGTAATCCCAGCATTTGGGAGGCAGAGGCAAGAGGATTGCTGTGATGTGAGTTGGAGGCTGAGCTCGGGGCCAGCCTGAATACAAAGCGAGACCCTATCTCAAAAAATTAAACAAACAAACAAATAAATAATAAAGACCAGAGAGAAGAGATATAGTTGGCTACTTAAATACAAACTGAGGGTGGCGGGTGGGCAGAGGAATGGGAAAAAATGAGAATTAAGTCGTGTCATATAGTAGTACAAGTTCTCAATGTTGAATGTGATCATGACATGTATGTATGTGTGTGTATATATATATATATATATATATATAAAATGTACCAATAAAGACACACACACACACACACACACACACACACACACACACAAAATGAGGGTGGGGCTAGGGATTTAGCTCAGTGCCTTGCAAGCAAAAGGGCCCAGGTTCGATCCCTGGTAACCAAGTATAACAATGCTGGGTGTGGTGATTCACGCCTGTAATCCCAGAACTCGCGAGGCAGAAGCAGGAGGATTGCTGTGAGGTTGAGGGCGAGTTCAGGACCAGCCTGAACTACAAAGTGAGACCCTGTCTCAAAAAAAATGAGGGTGGCCGGGGAGTTAGCTCAGTGGTTCTGGCACCTGTCTTGCAAGCGCAAGGGCCCGGGTTCGATTCCCTGGTAACCATATAACAATACTGGGTGTGGAGACCCACACCCAGCAGCTACCAGTACCACATACCACAGTGCCGGGCGTGGTGGCTCACACCTGTAATCCCAGCACTCGGGAGGCAGAGGCAGGAGGATTGCTGTGATGTGAGTTTGAGGCTGAGCTCAGGGCCAGCCTGAACCACAAAGCGAGACCCTGTCTCAAAAAACCTAAAAAAAAAAAAAAAAAAAAAAAAAATGAGGGTGAAGTGGAGTGGAGTGGAGTAGAAGGAGAAGTGAGCCACATACAGGAAGGCAATGTCCCCAGAGAGGTGAAAATGACTCAGAAATGGAGCACTTCCCTTCTGACCTGAACAGGACTAAGTCTTTAGCTGACTCCCAATGTTCCAAATGCTTGGGAAATGCCCACCACAGTCCTGTAGGTATTTGTGTGTCCACGAGCTCAGGATGGCACCCTGTGTAGTCCAGGTCCCACTTGCCAAGTACCTCTATGAACAAGAATGGGAAACAGGAAACTCCCAGAAGACACAGACCGGAGGCTACACAGGATCTTCCCTGCAGTGGTATGCATCCCTCTACAGACATGAAGGCCCTTTGGAGGTAGGACTCAAGTCTCCCTCTCCCAGCTCACATCTTGAGCATCTTGCCTTCAGCCCTGGCTTCTTGATCACTAAAACTGTCAGGCACAGATTTGGAGCCAAGAGCAGGAAGCCAAAGCCTACAGCAGGATCATTCTCCTTGGGCTCTGCTTGACTCTTTGGGATGAGCAGAACAGCAGATCAAAGGCTAATAGGCACATATAAAAAGACAGATAGACACTGTCCTCCCTTTCTCTGGATCTATCCAACATTACAGCACTGGAGAACTGCTCAGACTTGGATATTTTTCTGTAGCTTCCATCTCTTACAATCGGACTTATGATTTTTGATCTCTTCCTTATTTACTAAACTTCATTTCATCAAGAAGCAAGCCCTAGATCTTGTAGGGTAAAACCTGGGCCATCTTGCACCAAATGGTCACCAGGTAATCGAAGTGTTTTGGAGGAAATGAGAACCACATACAGGAAATTCATGCTACAATTACCCAAATCTCTTAATTATCCCCCTATAACTATCTGCAAAAATTGGGACCCATGTGATAGCCTAACCACAGCCACCTCACCCGCTGTCAAAGCTCTTCTGCTTTTTGCAAGTTACTCTTGGAGAATCTAGATCTGGGTTTCTCCTTTGCTTTAAAGGACAGCTGCTGAATATTAGAAAGACTCTGGCCTGCTGTAACCTACGTACTTTGGTTCCATGAAGGCAGACAAAGCACACTCTTCTCAGTCAATCAGTTCACAGCAGTGTGACCCTGACAGGCCAAGTGCCACTCCTTTGGCCCAGGTCATCGTTCCCAGCTGGATTCGGTACTCCCTACAGGTCTTCACACAAATACCCTTTGCACAGTGCCGCACCCAGACTACAACAGTGAAATCTGGCCTTGTCTGCAGCTCACTGCAGCATCACTACCCGATGCATCTTCGCTATTTATTTATTATGTTTGAATGTCAACTCTGAGGCTTTATTTTGTTGGGTTGTCTTTCTCTAATGATCAATGTTGTGTTCCCAACACCTGAAATAGTGCCTAGCACAGACTTTAATATTATTTAACAGTGACAGTACAACCACAGCTCTTTTCACAAGAGCACTGACTATGTAACCTAATCCTCTACAAACAGCAGGCATGGGACATTCTCATAGGTCTTGCCCTAAGCCCAGCCAGACCCTCTCCCGGGGGCAAGAGCACATGCTCAGACACTGTCTGCCCCACCCCAGCTCCCTCCTACTGCTGCTTCTGTTTCTTCTTTTGCCGGTATAGAGATTGAACCCAGGGCCTCATACATGCATGCTAGGCAAGCACCCTACCATTAAGCTACACTCTGGCCCCCTTTACCTCTAGACCTTTGAAAAATAATTCTATTAATTGCATTTCCCAGCAGCCAGGGACTGTCTAGGTTTGCAAATATGTGTCACTGACACAAGGTAGCTGGGACTGGGCTGCAGAAATTTAACCTGGGGAAGGTCTGTGGGTCTACCTTCACCCACCCTTAGCCCTTGAGGACACCACAGTGTTTGGGGACTTTGAGTTCTTCATAGCTATCAGCGTGTCTATTATGTGCAGGCTCTATAACTGTAGCTCCTAGGTGCCCGCATCCGAATCCTAGGGTCACCACTGAACTCCACACGAGCGTGGCCAAGACACTGCAGTTCTCCATGCCTCATTTCACCACCACTGGCCTACGGATGGGGTCGACTTCCACCTCACAAGGGGGTTGTAAAAATTAAATGGTCACATGAAGCTCCAACAGGAGCTCAAGAAACATACAGCTCAAAGTGGGGTCACTCTGAAAGGTTCTAACTACAGTAGTCAATGCAGAGAAGGATCCTGCCAGGCAGCAGTGTATGCCTGTCATCACCACACTTGGGAAGCGTAGGCAGGAAAACACTGATTTTGAGACCAGCCAGGATTACACAGTAAGACTCCATCTCCAAAAACAAAACAAAACACGAACACACAGAACAAATCCCCATAAAAGCAAAAGATCCCTAAGAAGAATCTGAGTTCTGGCTGCAAAAGCTGGGGCTGCCTGATGCCCTAGACGAGGAGTGAGGGATAGCAGTTTATCCACATCTGGACAGCCTGCTTCTCATGGATCTGAGTCCAGTCTGGGAATGTGACTTTCTATCAGGTGCAGTGGTACATGTCCGTAATCCCTGTACTCAGCAGGCTGAGCCAGGGGGCCTGCTGCAAGTTCCAGGCCAGCCTGGGCTATATATATGAGTTCAAGGTCCACGCAAACTCCACTCCCAAACTACACTGTGAGACCCTGCTTCAAAAAAGTGTGTTTCTTCTACAAGCCTGATACTAGCTGGGATCTGGTGGTCAGTGCCTACTCTTTCTCTACTCCAGGAGGTAACAGAGTTAGCGGTGGCATGAAATGTCCAGAGACAATTTCATTGTACACTAGCCCTAAGGTTGCATTGTGATCAGAGTCTGTGACAGGGAGGATGACTAGAGGGGAGTGTGCAAAGGTTGCCTGGCTACCCTATTTTGGTAAGTGCAGTATACTTTGAAGCAGCCAACTTCAAAACAGAAACCACGTGGTTGAAAGGGGCCTCAGGTGGTCACCGCAGCACTTGGCCCTTCCCTGAACCGCCCAGTGGACTTACCGAAGAGCAGCGGCTTGAGGCTGAGGGTTCTAATGACGTGGTCCTTGCCAGTGAGCAGCTGCACCTTGCGCTCATACCCTACCTGAAGGAAAGGTGCACAGTTCAGGCCCAAGGTGTGTTGCACCCCCGGGAGACCCAGAGCGCGCAGGGGTGGGGGGATCCTCACCTTAATGCCTTCCAGCCTGGTGAGGGGACCCAAGGTCGGGACGGTCAGAGGGCCCGGGGGGCGGCGCGGGGATCCAGGCTCGGTGCTCTCGTCTCCATTGCTGTAGTGCACGAAGAGCAGCAACGCCAGAACGTTGCCCAGGTACAAGTGCACAAACACCATCAGCACCAGGAAGTAGGCGCGCGAGCAGATGCCGCGGGGCTTGTACAGCGGCTGCACCGTCGCGTCCTCGTCCTCTCCTGGCCTGGCCCCGACCGCGACCCCGCGGGGTTCAGAGGGCGCCCACTGGAGACTAGCGGCCTCCGCCGGCTCCCCAGGTCCAGGCCGCGGGACTGTAGCCGCAGCCGCCATGGCGCCGAGGTCGCGCGCGCCCGGGGGAGGGGCCCTGGGGCCGGCGCTGCGCAGTCGCTGGGACTGCGCGCCCGGGTGCGCTCGGCACGGCCGAGGCCCGCTTCCCACTGGCGCCCCGGACCAGCCCAAGCCCTGATCTCTGCCGAGTGGCCGGCAGAGCTGCGCTCTTCGGAGGCAGAAGCCACCCCTACGTGGAGACCCAGGCAAGACGGCTCTCCCAGGGCAGCCCCGGCGTAGTTGCGGTCCGGGTGAGATGCCCCTGCTTGTACTAGAAGCGCACGGTCAGGGAGGGGAGGGGCCGCGGCCAGCGGCGCCGGGCTATGACTCAGTGCTGCGGCAGCGGTGCTGTACGCAGTAGCGGTGCCGCGAGTCCCACGACCTTCCTGCGGGCGGTCGAAGCCCTGTTCCGCGGGCGGCTCGCGCCTCCCCAAGATCCTGCGGACATCCGGACATCCGGCCTTCGGAAGACGCTCCCTGCTGTGCCTGGTGTGCGGGGGTTGCGTAAGCGGCTGGATCCGGCCCGGCTAGGCGGTGGAAGAGCCCTGGGATTCCCGGCAGTCACCGGCCCGCCTGCAGCGGGTGCCCGGCATGCAGTGTAAGTGGGAGCGAGAAAAAGGGGTGCTTCCACACTTGAAACCGCCACCCTCTCAGGGCAAAAGCAGACGTAGATGATCACCAAAAATGGGGAAAGAGGATAAACCAGTGCCCAAGCGCCAAGCTATCTTCGTGCTCTCTGCCCTTTTAGGGCAGGGTTAGTCTCGGGAGGAAACACACAAACCCAGGACAGAAGCTGACCGCACACAGCCGTATGTATGCAGAAGTAATACCAGTGCGGCTGCATTTTCCAGTCTCCTTGGTAAGGCTCAACTTCCTCCTCACCTGTTCCAGAAACTCCAGTGCACTTCATGTGTGCCTCTGTATCGGACGTGAAGGCTGGAGCTCCAGATGCCCAATGAGTAGTTAAAAGCCAGATGGATCTTGACATCTTTGCCTACCTTGTATGTCTCCTTCATTACTTTAAAACCGGGCATGGTGGTTCACGCCTGTAGTTTCAACACTGAAGAGGCTGAGGCAGGAGGATCACCAGGATTTCAAGGCCAGTTTGGACTACACTGTGAGTCCAATGGCAACCTAAACTACATAGCCAGACCCTGTCTCAAACATGCCTGGAGGCCGAGGTAAGGACCTGCTCTCTTCCCCTTAGAATGAATACTAAAAAATGTCATTGATTGAAGTAGAGAAAGTTTCTATCACTAGTTTAAAATTGTTCAGAATTTTATTCTTCACCCCCCCCCCATACCGGGTGCTAAATCCAGGGCCCTCACTCTGAACTACATCTCCAGGTCTTTATTTATTTATTTATTTTTTCAAGCAAAACATTTATTGGTACAACTTATATAAACATGATTGATAATGTCCATCATAGGGAATTTGTACCTGTACGATATATATTGCTTCTTCCCCATCTCTTCCCTTTGATCCCTTGTATTCCTCAGTTAACAAAAGCTTTGTTGCCATTTTTTCCTTGTCCCTTATTTCCACCCCCCCCCCCCCCCCCCGTTGTTCCCCTTCTCATTTAAACATTTTCTTTCCATTTGCCAGTCAATATCTCTTATTCATTGGGGTCCTTATTTCCACTTTCATCTTCTCACACCAGAGAAACAATGCAGTATTTGAATATGTGTGTCCGATTTATTTCAGTTAAGAGTATGGTCTCAAGGTTCATCTATTTAGCTGGAAATTGCTCAAGGTCATCCTTCTTTATGGCAGAGTAGTACTCTATCGAATGAAAAAAACTCATTATCTTCTTTATCAGTATATCAGTTGATGGGCATTTGGGCTATTTTCAAGATTTAGCTATTACCAGTTGCGTCTCTATAAACTTGAGTATGTGTATTGATGTGGCACAATGCTGTTCTTTTGGGAAGATAGCAAGAAGGGGAGTAGCTGGGTCAACTGGAACTGCCAATTTTAGTTTTTTTGGGTTTTGTTTGTTTGTTTGCTTGTTTTTGAGACAGGGTCTCGCTTTGTAGTTCAGGCTGGCCCTGAGCTCAGCCTCCAACTCAAATCACAGCAGTCCTCTTGCCTCTGCCTCCCGAGTGCTGGGATTACAGGCGTGAGCCACCACACCTGGCACTATGGTACGTGGTACTGATTGCTGCTGGGGTGAGTCTCCACACCCGCTATTGTATGTGGTTTCCAGGGATCAAACCCGGGTCCCTGCGCTTGCAAGACAGACGCCGGAACCACTGAGCTAAATAAATCCCCAGCCCCTCAGTTTAGTTCTTTGAGGAATCTCCACACTGTTTTCCGCAGTGGTTACACCAGCTCACACTCCCCCAATAGTGGAGAAGGGTTCCTTTTTCCCCACTGCGCGCACCATCAGCATTTCTTGTCGGTTGATTCCTTCATAACAGCCATTTTCCACATTGTTTTAATTTGCATATCTTTAATGACCAGTTATGTTGAACATTTTTTCATATATTTGCTATTTCTACTTCACCTGAGAAGTGTCCATTTCAGATGCCCATTTTGGATTGGGTCTTAAAATTTGGAGGGGTCTGATTATTTTGAAATCTTCATATACTCTAGTCTGAGGAACAGATGTCAAAAAAATTTTTCCCGCACTGTGAGTTCTTTCTTCACTGTGTTGATTCTCTTGCTGTGCAAAAGCTTTTTAGCAAGATGAGGTTCCAGTTGTTGATTCTTTATGATAGTTCCTGTGTGACTGAGGTTTTGTTCTTAAAGTCTATACCATTGTCTTCGAGAATTCTACCTGTTCTTTCACAAGGTTATTATTGTATCAATATTTATTTTTTAAATTGATTTTTTTGGGTACATTTTCTGTATCATTATTTATGTCTTTGATCTATTTTGCTTTGAATTTAGGACATGGTGAAAGATATGGGTACAGTATCAGTCTTAGGCATTTGGGAAGCCAGTTTTTCCAGCACCATTTATTAAAGGTTATCTTTCTGCCAAGGAAGGTATTTGGCTCATTTGTCAAACATAAGGTGGCTGGGTATGTCTGGAGTTGTTTCTGCATCTTCTAAATAACCCATAGGTTTGGGTTTTTTTTTTGTGGTGGTGGTTTGGGTTGTATTCTTTTGTTTTGGCAGTACCAGGGATTGAACTCAGGCCTGTATGCTTGCAAGGCAGGAGCAATGCCGCTGAGCTAAATCCCCAACTCTCATACTGTTTTTATTTTTATTTTTATATTATTTTTGAGATAGGGTCTCACTTTGTAGTTCAGGGTGGCCCTGAGCTCACTGTGTAGCCCAGGTTACCTTCGAATCTGTGGCAGTCCTTTTGCCTCCTGCCGTCCTGCCTCTGCCTCCGCAGTGCTGGGATTACAGGCATGAGCCACCATGTCTGGTGGTTTGTGGTACCAGGGATCAGACTTGGGACCTTGCGCTTGCCAGGCATATGAAAGAACCAGTGAGCTAAATCCCAACCCCTACTGTTTTTATTACAGTGGCTTTGTAGTATGATTTCAGAGAAAGAATTGTAATTCCTCCTGCCTTGTCTTTGTTACCCAGAATTGCCTTTATTATTGTTTCTTCTGGTTCCAAGTGAATTTGGGGATTGCTTTTTTTCTAATTCTGCAGGATATGCTGTTGGAATTTTGAGTGGAATTGCATTAAATCTGCATAATAACTTCGGAAGTATGGTCATTTTCACTGTATTGGTTCTATTGAAGAAGGGATGGATATCTTTCCATTTGCTGATATACTCTTTGGTCTCCTTTTCCATGTAGAAGGCTTTTACTTCCTTGCTTACATTGATTCCTAGGTATTTCATTTTGGGTGGTGCTATTGTGAAAGGTGTTGCTTCCCTTATATCTCACTCTGTGAGTTTGTTATTCATGTAGGGGAGTTGACTTTGTATCCAGTTATGCTACTGAAATTAGTTATTAAATCTAGAGGTCTTCTGGTATCAGCTTTTGGGGTCTTCTATGTAGAATATCATGTCATCCACAAATAATGATAATTTTACTTCTTTCTTTCCTGTCCTTATTCATTTTCTCTTTCTTTCTTTCTTTCATTCTTTCTTTTGTATTCTTTTCTTTCTTTTTTTTCTGGCTATTGTTTCCAGAATTAAATGGCGTTAGGGGATATCACTGTCTTGTTCATTATTTTACAGTTAAAGTTTCTGTCTGCTTAGTATGATGTTGTCAATTGGTTCGTCATACATGGCTTTATCAGATTGAGATAAAGCCCATCTATTCCAATTTTGTTTAATGTTTTTTATGAATTGGTATTGGTCCTTGCCAAAAGCCTTTTCTGCATCTAATGAGAGGATCATATGGCTTTTGTTCTTGACTCTGTTAATAAGGTGTACTTTATTTTTTGATTTGCATAAGTTGAACCAGCCCTGCATCCTTGGAATGAATCCTGCTTGGCCATGATATGTAATCTTGTTGATTTGCTGCATTCTGTTTAACAGTATATTATTGAGAATTTATTCATCCATGTTAATTAGGGAGATTGGCCTGTAGTTCTTTTTGGTTAAAAGATGTTGGGAGAAAAATAGAGAAGTTCAGAAGAGATCAGAAGCAAGACTGGAGAAGAAAGGAAGAGTATACAAGCTTGGGAAAGTGCTGAAGACAGGAGAGAAACAGAAGTAAGAAAAAAGAACAGAACAATAGAAAACTGTCAGTAATTTCCACATTTATATAAAAAATGAATAATCAAGGAAACAAAAGAAAAAGTGGAAAAAATTGTCCGCTTCAAGGTGTATCTCTGTTGTCAATGGTAGACAAAATGTACAGACTGAGTCCGGATCCGGTTGATTAATCCCAATAAACCAGCTTTAGATTTGCAGTGGGGTAGTGGATAATCCCAGCAAGTCTGCACTTTGAGTTCTCAATCTCAGGCTGGTTTTTTGGCCGTGAAGCTGGAAACCATTTTGTTCACCTTGTGTGCCTCCTGTTGGCTTGAATTTAGCTCCTTGACCTCAGTTCCACCTCACCCTGATGGAGCCAGCCTGCTGCCATTTTGAGTTCGGAGCTCAGCTCAGCCCTCCGTGACGGCTGTGAGCCAGTTGCCCTCTCCTGGGGGACATCTGATAAAACCCAGATAAAACTCACTCAGCAGCCATTGCAGTCCACTGTGTCCTCTGCTCCTTTCCACTGATGTGCTTCTCTGTGGCGGCCTCTGGGATTGCCAGCAGTCACAGTGTGGCTGCAGATTCAAGTCACCCTTCCTGCACGAGTCAGGGCTCAGGAAGAAGGCATTGCTTGCCTCCATCTTCTTCACTGAAGTCTCTCACTTTTCTGTCTTTGTAAGTTTCAGATCCTTCCTAGGTCCCGGGGACTCACTTCCTCCTTCTTCTCTTCCTCACGTTGCTTTATTCTAGTATCTTAACACCAAATTACAGAGAGGCTGTTTCCATGCTGTTCATGACTCCTCCATCTTCCCCGAGACTCCAGATCTTTATTTTTTGACAGAGGTTACTAAATTGCACAGGCTGGGCTCCAACTTATGATCGATCCTCCTGCCTCAGCCTTGCCAGAGTTTTACCATGTCTATTTCAGTTTGTTTTTAACTCACACTATGTAGGTCAGAAGTCTCAACTCACATTTGTTCGATCTAGGGTCTCACCATGTAGTCCTTATTGGCCTTGAACTTGAGCTGCTTCTGCTTTAGCTTCCTTAGCATCAGAATTACAGGACCGCATCATCATACCTACCTCCAAATTCTTAGTACAATGGAAACAATTCAAAATTTCCAAAACTGCCTAAATCTCAACTGCTAATAAGTACCATCTGAGAATCAGAATTTTACTGACTTCACAATGTTTTATACCAATGAATAAATGTAGATACTACTTCCCTCTAGCCTTTTTTTTTTTTTTTTTTTAGGTTTTTTGAGACAGGGTCTCTCTGTAGTTCAGCCTGGCTCTGAGCTCAGTCTCAAACTCACATCACAGCAATCCTCCTGCCTCTGCCTCCTGAGTGCTGGGATTACAGGCGTGAGCCACCACACCCGGCACTGTGGTATATGGTACTGGTTGCCGCTGGGTGTGGGTCTCCACGCCCAGTATTGTATGTGGTTACCGGGGAATCTAACCCGGGCCCTTGTGCTTGCAAGACAGGTGCTGGAACCACTGAGCTAACTCCGCGGCCCTTCCCTCTAGCCTTTTAAAAAACTATAATTAGTTCACCACAAAATTTTTCCTTATTCTCTTGAACTCCATCCTCTTACCTATGACCTATATTCAGCTGAATTATACCTGCTGGTTGTCAGAGCCAGTGGGCTGAGGGGAGGTCCAAGAAAGCAATGCTCCAAAAGAAAAGAACACACATGGAGCAGATATCACAGGAAAGCTGGAACTAACTTTTGTTTCCAGCATGAGGGCAGCAGCAGAGCATGAGAGCTGAAGCTACGGATCCAGAGCTCAAGAGCTCTGTGTCTCTATCAAATTTCCTGCAACACAAAGTAGCTATGCAACCTTCCATAGCTGTGTGGTACATGCTTATTTATTATTAATGTAACAAAATCTGACTTGCACCTGTACTAAATGATGTAGTTGTGTCCTCAAGTGCTCCCTGACTTCCTCAGACACCCAGGCTCTGACAGCAGCATCCTGCATCCTCCCATCTCAGAGGTTGGAGGGCTACCACTTCTTGCAAATGGCATACAAGGTTGTCGCTTATGCCCAGAGCCCACAAAAGCAGTACAAGGAATAATACAACCACCAACCCCACTGGTATTACAGCACCACTGAGAGCTACCCAGCACCAGGTAAATCCTAGCGACTCCCACCACTGGGTGAGGTGGTCTTACACCTCCGTGTCCATCTCATGTAAGGCCTCTTGTACTTGTTCCTGGTGGTCAGGAATAAAAACACAGCATTCTATATGTAGGAGGGCACAAATCCCTTCCTGTGCTGCAGCCAAATCCAGAGCCAGACAATTCTGTAACACCACCTTTATAATCTGGGACTTTTCATCCATGAGCAAAATCAGACTGGTGCACAATATTTAGTGCTTGTGCCATGTGTTGAGCTACAGCTTCAACTTGGAGGGCTAGGTTTCAACTAAGTGCCCCTGGTACCAGTACCACCATAGGATAAAACTACCAGACTACTTGTTAGATGTGGTAACATCTGATACACAGTGTCCTAATTATGGGGTGTATCTGTTAGAGTGGGCCTGATAGTGAGCCTAATATACGGAAACTCCCAGTATAGTGTCCCATCCAGTGTGCAGGGAGGTGTGACCCACCCACAGCACCACAGGCCCATAAGGAATCTTCCATGGACCAGTCAGTGGGCACTGTACCTGTAAGCTTATGGCCATGCTACCAGCCATTTGTGTTGTTCACCTGCAGAGCTTGTTATACAAGTGCGGGGATATCCATTGCACTGTGTGATGATATCCCATGGATACAAAGACCTGTTCAATATATAGTGGGGCAACATCCAGTAATATTGATTCCCGGTCATCTGTCCCCAATCATTATGCACCCTAGGTCTCAGTCCTTGTGGGGTGGTTGTGCTCTTCAGGATGAGCGCCTCAACAGCCTGGTGTCACTTGTCTCAAGTGGGTCCAATATAGTTTTACCATCACCAGTCTAACTGCACAGGATGCAGGCGCAGTTCTCCACAGAAGGCCTTTGGTTTCGTCTGTTGGGAACTCACTTCACATCCAGTAGTGTGATTGCTGGTGCACATGAGCACACGTGTACCCAGGAGGCAATGTTGTTAGCTTGACTCATCCTGGTCAGGACATGGCAGAAAGAGAAAGTATAATCAGGAGGTCTCGGCCTTTGGGGAGGATGCAGCCCATATGTTCATCCTGTGATAGGATGGTGGCCAGGATCATTTTACCTCCCAGTGTAGAATACCAGACCCAATAGGGAGTTAGCTCAAGTGGTACTGTGGCTACCTTGGAAGCACAAGGGCCTGAGTTCAATCCCTAGTACTGCAAAAAAGAAAAAAAAAAGTATCAGACCTGTATCCGCGTTGCCACCGGAGGCAAGGGGGCTGGAGCTAGGTCTTTCATCCCTGGGGAGTAGGCCAATCAGCCACAATGTCATGTCTCTTGAGAGTGATGGCCCTGGCATTGAGTGGGGAGCACACCAAGACCTTCAGGGACCATGTTGAAATCCAAGGCTGCTTCTCTATGAGGTAGTGCAGTCCCATCCCCCCGCCCCCGACTCTAGGAGGAACACCCAATTTCCTAGCAGGAGGTCTCTGGCCACTCACGAGTCCATTGGTATCAGGTCCTTGGCCACATAGGTTCTAGTAGGGAAAGGATCAAAGTCCCTGTAAAGTGGCTTTCCCAGTCAGACACTATTCATAGTAGTACCCTATGTGCTATAGTCAACCATTGTAGTGATATGGACCTGGTCAGCAAAGGGTACAGGGTAGGCAAAGCGTATACCTGTGGCAGTATCTACAGAGTTAGAGCATATTGATGTTCCTGTGAGACAGGCAGGGGTGCAGTGTAGTATACCTGTCTGTGCTGAGGGGTTGGGATATCAGCAGTACTGCACCCAATTGTGTAGGCACCCTCCTCTAAGGGACCAGCTGAGTGCACTGAGGGCCTGCCTTCATTGGTGCTCTTGCGTCTGTGGCAGTCACCCGAATGTCATCACTATGCTACAGCCTGAGTGTTACAGTGCCATATGTACCCCTATTTCTTATGGAGCCAAGGTGCCACTGCTTGCTGCTAATCTTGTCACGAAATCTGCTAAATCATTCCCTGGCGAGAGGAGAGGCCTGTGTGCTGACACATGGCATAACATGTGTGATAGTCTGGTCGTGTTCCCAGAACTCTTGCCATAACACAACTCTGCATAGGAGATGATGTCCTATCTGCTGGGAATTTAGCTCAGTGGTTCTGGCACCTGCCTCGCAAGCACATGGTCATGAATTTGATCCCTAGTACTGGGGAAAAAAAAAAAGACCTACCTGCCAGTCTTGGGCCACCCTGATTGGTAACCACAGCATCAGCCTAGGAACATGGCCGAAGTGTCTATGCAAACATATAGAGGTTTGTCCTCAGCACGACAGGTAATGACACTGCCCAAAACTCTGCCCACAGGCTAGACTTGCCTGTCTCAACCTCAAACTAGAGTGTCTCTTTCCTGGGCTAGACAGTGACCGCTCTCTGTTGCGGAGTTTTACCACACTAGAACCATCAGTATGTCAGGCCTCAGCCAGAGATCTCTACTTCCCTTCCACATAGGGACTAGGGATCGTGGCTGTAACTTGACATTCCTGTATGGATTCTTGGGCTGTGCATGTCATGAGTGCCAGCACTACTGCCAGTTCGGCCACTACAGGGCTGGCTGAAAAAGAGGCTCTCTGCTGTAGGCATGTTCCCTATAGTACCAGGGTGAGGACCTGGGCCATTCTACTCCTGAGATGGGACATCCATATGTGTGCCAAACCCTCTGTTGGGTACTTAGTTTCCACTTTCAGTCTGCTGCCCTGAATCCTTCCGAGCATATACTGCTGCCAATTGCTTCTCAATCAGGGAATACCTGCGTTCAGGTTCTTTCCACAACTCTGACCAAAAGCCATTAGGGTGCTTCCACTTTCCCTTCTCTTGCCACAAACCTCAGCCAAACACAGCCTCATCCATGTTAACTTTAGGGAACAAGTATCTGCCCCTGCCCTCGCAGGGCTGGTTTTGGTGTCCCGGAGCCATAGTGGCCATGCAGGTACAGTCTCACTCCTCTTTCCTGGCCTGGTAGTGGCTGAAACATGAGGGGCTCTCTTGATGTGCTGCCTTACCCTCTCGGAGAGGTCGCACTTCCGACTTCCTTCAGCATGGCTTCCACGGCTGCCCAAATTGCTCTAAGCTCTCTTCAGGTTCTTATAATTGGTTTACCTGATGCCCAAGGTCTTCAGCCTCTTGTCTCACCTGGTGGAAGAAACTAAAAACCAAGCCATCCAAACCACTGATTCACAGTGAGGGAGAGAACTTGTCTCCAGCTCTTCCAAGGCCCATAAAACATATCCAGATGTCAGATGGACCCTCTTCCCAGTTCTTGAGAGATTTCCAAGCTGCCAGAAAGTTGCTACCTGCAATGAGTTAGATTGAAGGGGAGTCCACTTCAGTAACTCTGCCTCCTGAGTGCTGGGATGACAGGCGTGAGCCACCACGCCCGGCACTGTGGTCTGTGGTACTGGTTGCTGCTGGGCATGAGTCTCCACACCCAGTATTGTATGTGGTTAACGAGGATCGAACCTGGGTCCTTGCGCTTGCAAGACAGGCACCGGAACCATTGAGCTAAATCCCTGGTCCTCTCTTACATTTCTGATCCACTTGTTAGTAGCTATAAAAATTTTGCCAATAGCAAAAACCAGAATTTTTTTACCTTTTAAAACTTCTGGCTGCTTAAGTGACGGGGCAGGACCCATCTCAATGGATAAATACTGCCAAATCTGGCCCTCGTGCAGATATGTGCTAATCTGTACTTCTATCTTCTAATAGCAAAAAAAAAAAAAAAAAAGTGTTTTTTTTTTTGGTGCCGAGTTAAATCCTCAGCCCAACTTTTTTCTTTTTGACATCTATTGACAATGGTGACCTTGGGTTAGTTTTTTTGTTTTCCTGTTACTAGGGATTGAACTCAGGACCTTGTACTTCTTGCAAGGCAGGCCAAGTGCCAGGGAGTTAAATCCCTGGCACTTAGTTTTTCTCTTTGAAATGATATGGGGTTTTTTTTGTTTGTTTGTTTTTGTTGTTTTTTTTTGAGACAGGCTCTCACTTTGTAGTTCAGGCTGGTCCCAAACTCACTGATCCTCCTAAGCACTGAGATTACAAGGGTAATGCTATATATTGTCTAGACTAGCCCTAAACTGTGCACAGGTACTCCTCCTGCTTTAGCCTGCTAGGTAGCTGGGACTGTATGTCTGCCCCTTTATGCAGTTTCTCATTTGAAATAGCTATATACTGTGGACAATGTCTGTATGTGATGTGTCTCAAATGACTAAGCACTGGTCTGGGTATTTTTCTCAGTTTCCTGTAGAAGAAACAGTTCAGCATACACTCAATGGTTGGATGTCTGCTGCATGAACCAGGGGCTATGTGGGAGTCCTTTCTCTAGACTCCATATTGTGTGCTGTCGTCTTTTGGTCCTTTTGAGAATCACCTTAAGTGCAAATGGCCGTGGTACTATCCATCCCTGCTAATCTGTACAGATAACCCTGTGCTTGGGTGGTCCATCTTTTTGGAGGGTACCGGAGGATTAAACTTGGGACTGGGTGGTCCTCGATACCACCATAAAAAGGCTCATCATTGTTACTGCCCTTCTTGAGCTAAAGGTTTCTTGAAGGTAGAGCTCATGTGTTTCTGAATATCACTATCCTTAGGTGCTAAGTATGGCACTTGGCACACCTGAAGACCAAAGATGAGCAGCTGTGAAGGATGTTTTTTTTGTTTTTTGTTTTGAGACAAGGTCTCACTGTGTAGTCCAGGCTGGCCTCAAACTGGGGACCTTCTTGTCTTACCCTCCCAGAAGGCTGGAATTACAAGCCTGTGCCACTGAGCCTACCACTGCTGTGAAGAATTAGCATTGAGGCATGCAGCTCCTTGCTTCACCCCAAGCTTCCTACCATTGAAGTTAGAGCTACATTCCCCAACCACAGATATAGACCCTCAAACAGAACCAAAGGTCTACTTCCCATCCTTCTCCCTGGGGATTAGACTCCAGATACTTTGGTTTCTAGCTGGGTGTTTTGGCATAATCCTGGCATTCTGAGAGCTGGAGGCAGGAGAATGGCAAGTTTGAATCCAACCTGGGCAACTTAGTGACAAAATAAGATCCTGCTCAAATAAATACATAAAAGGGTAGGGATGTTTAGTCTGAAGGTCCTGGGTTCAGTCCCCAGTAGTATCATAATGGCTGATTGTGTCAGCTGTAATTAACATGAAACTGAACTAGTTCAGCATAGTTCTGGGTAGAAGACCTATTCTAGGGAGGATTACTGCCAGTATGGTATAAAAGGGAAATGAAGGAAGAATTTGTTCTGCTTTCTTTGAAGGAGCTCATATTTCACTTTGGATGTCTCTCCAGGTGCCCAGCATACTCTCTCCAGCTTTCCAGCAGTGACCCTTCAGCCTCCCGAAAGGGACTCACATGGGACACTACACTGAGTTCCAGGCCTGTGACTGGATCCTTTGATCCCTAGTGCGCAGACAGACAGCCCTTTTGCACTCTTTCACACCTGACTCTGGGTAGCCACTGTAAGTGAATCTTGTAAATTCTTATATATATTTGTATGCTGTGTATTAAATCTGTTTCTCTAGTCAGCATTGTTTGATGCAACCACAACAACAAAAAAAAAAATACACTTTAGTTTCTATCCGAAGCTGTCTCTATAACCCCAGGGCCTACAAAGTCACGATCTTCTTTTTCATGTTTCCATGTGTTTTGTAGGGCCCTGTCAGTCTGTACCCAATGAAATAAAACTTTAAGATACACTACTTCCTTCTGGAAGGACTACATACAGGTACTCCCCTAGAGAACCAGAAGAGGATGAAAAACAGAACCTACTGGCCGGTGGAAGAGGGGGTTGAATGACAGAAGTTTCTCATCTGGTGCTCACTGGCCAGACCCTGCAGGGGGCTCAGAGGGGTACTGAGAGCCTATCAGTGGTACCGGGAAGGTAGAGTGCCACTAGAGTTACATCCCCGGCGCCCCTACTTAGACCCTTTGAAGAAAAACGCTACACATGTTTTTATAATCAGAAACTTAGTTTATTTTGAATAAACCACTCAACTTTGAGCAATGACATTTCCTCAACTTTTTCTTTGAAGAAAAACATATGATAAATTCATTAAAACACTGTCTCTCTCTACCCTTTGAAGGAG
The DNA here is from genome assembly GCA_004026965.1 of Petromus typicus. NCBI lineage: Eukaryota > Metazoa > Chordata > Mammalia > Rodentia > Petromuridae > Petromus > Petromus typicus. The sequence continues at coordinate 53,340 of PVIR01003556.1, forward strand.
AAAAAAATTGTGCCTGACCTTTCCCATCTTCCTGATGTTAACAAAGGACAGCCACTGAGGCACAAAAGAAAGCTCTCCACATTCAAGCGCTACCAGCCAGTCTGGACACAGATGCCCCAGCAGCTCCAGTGATCAGGGTCATGGCTGGATGTAAGTATAGAAGATGGCAGCTGCACAGTCCAGAAAATACCCAAGAAGTGGTTTAATGTGCAGAGATCTACCACAGCAATGCCACAGAGAGGACTCAAAGAAGAGGTACAGGCTGTGGGTGCCAGGATATTCTGTATGAACATAGCCTTCACACACCAACCCAAGGCCCTGCAGCAGGTGCTCTCTGTTCACAATTAGCTCTCCAGTGTTCCATGCCAGGCTGATTTACCAGACTCTTTACTTGTTTTCCCAGTCCACCTCACAGGTCCTTCCTTGCTGGGAACTACATGGAGACAAAACCTGAGGGGAACAAAGGGAACCTGCAGCTGGCCATATCTCTTTAGAGTTAAGATTTCTTCAAGAATGACTCAGTTTTACACCTTACATGGTACCTGGGAAATTGCTGAATGGAGGTGAAAATGTGAGAGTATCAAAGAATTTCCATAAAATATTCACAGATTTCTCTATAGGCCCAAGAGGCCCTGTCAAGTATATAGTTCTATCAATCTCAGAATGGAGGCACTGCATAAAGCCACAGAAACTCCAGAGCTCAGAGATTAAATTTTTGAAAGTCTCACAGGACTTGATTCAAGACAGTTGGGACATCAGGCAAACTACTTGCTCCCTTATACTTAACTGTGCAAAACCTGGTCCTTTCTCTGGCCAGCCTCTCCTTGTATAGGGATGTACCACAAACTATTCTCCTGGCCTCAGACTTCCAGGCCTTCAAGGTTGGGTACTCTAGCAGGTAGAACCAGGCAAAGGGGAGCACCCGCTATACCCCTGCTGCTGGACATGCTACTGGTAACAACAACAACAAAAACTTGTGTAAACCTAGTCCCTGACCCAGAATGGCCAATGCCCTTAGGAGGGTCATACTGAACTCTGACTCTGATATTTATGAGGCGTGCAGCAAAACAGTGTGAGGTATGGCCGCATCTGACCCTAGTCAGAGTTATACCATTTGAGTACTGGCACAAAAGGAGGGATTAAAAAGTAAGCAAATTTACTTTGGGCAACAATTCCCTTCAAAAGTGGATGTCTATCTTGAGGAGACATAAGGAAGCACCATGCTGAACCACTGTCGCCTGGTCTGGAGGGCTACAAGCCTACCTGTGGCCTCAGTAGCCAGACCCAGGTACCCTTACTTTCAAGAACAAAGTTGAGCCTACCCAAAGAAGACTCTGTTCTGTCTCTTTATTGCCCAGGAAAGGCAGGAGGCACAATGTGATTCCCTGTGCTCCATGCCTGTTACACAGGCCAACTCGGTCAGTCCCCACCATCTGCCACCCGTGCTCTTCCATTGACACTCCAGCTGTGGCCAAACATGTGAGGCTGAAAAGCAGAGGCAGACATTCTGAGGCAGGATGGGCGGGCAGTATATGTTACATTCTAAATAAAATAGCTAGAGGTGAAAACACTCCAATGCCAATTTATTTTTAAAAAGGGCGTTGTTATCCTATGGTTTGCCTTTGTTTGTTTTTAATAATTATACAACCTTCCAAAATTACATAAGTTGTAATGATCTAATTCTATTAATAGCCATTCAGAAAAAACATTCCCTCCCTCCCAACAACCATCCAGGGGGAATTAAAAGTCCTGAAAAGAGGTCAATTCAACATGGCCTTTACCCTGGTAGAAACAAAAAGCAAAAAATGAGAAGAAAACAGAAATCAACTAAGAGGTGTGTTGCCAGTGTCTCTCAGGAGTGGGGCCCTGGCTGCAACCTGGGTCATAAAAGGCAGAGCCTGCAGCATGCAGTATGGCAGCCGGGAGACTTTGCAGCCACTTCTTCACCCGGCACAACCATGTTCCGACTAAGTGTCATGGAAATCCTTCAGCAGGGTTCTCCTTCGCTGCTCTGCTATGTGCATCTGGTTCTCCAAGTCCTATATAAGGGAAGCAAGATGGGTGTTTGCAGGGATCAGTGCTTAAAGCAGGAAAAAACCAAAGCCACATCTATCATGCCAGTTCCTATAAGGAATCGTAAGCACTGCCTTTCCTACCTCTATTAGCAGCAGCTTCCAATTTACAAGCCAATTCCTTGTCACTTACTACCATGCTAGTCCTCTCTTACCTGCCAGGGAAGAATAGGCACCTACCCCTCTGTCATAGCTGTCTGCACGTTCCACTTTCCATGAGAGGTTTTCGATCTCAGCCTCTAGCTGAGCCTGCTGGTATTCAAACTGTAAGGGCAGAGCAGAAAGGTCAAAGAGAGTGGGCTGTACCTTGGGAAGGCCTACAAATGGAAGGGCACTTGCAGCTCTTCAGGCTCTCATGAGCTACAGACACCCCTGACACTGTCCTCAGAGAGCACAATGTTCCCTATGTTTAGAGCCAGAAAAAGCAATCCAAACAAAAGCCTACCTAAAGAACTTGGTACCAAAGGAAGGAGGAAAATTTAAACCCACTGAAGAAAATAATCCCAAACCAGGCATTGGTGGGTCATACTTATAATCCTCAGAGTTTTGAGGCTAGCTTGAACTACAAACAGAGTCTCAAAAAACCAAAACTGAAACAAATGAAAAGTCTGAATATGTTAACAGTGATTATTTCCTCTGGGTGAGATTATGAATAATGTAAATGCTTTGCTATTATTTTCCAGCATCTAAATAATAAATGTGAACTACTTTAGTATCAGCAGGAAACAGCCCATACCTAAGATGAATTAAAGAGACAAAAAAGTCAACTATATCCAGGTGTAATGTTTCATACCTATAATCTCAACTATGCCAGGAACTGGGAGATAAGAACTGCAAGTGAGGGGCTGGAGATTTAGCTCAGCGGTTCTGGCGCCTGTCTTGCAAGTGCAAGGACCCGGTTTGATCCCTGGCAACCACATACAATACTGGGCGTGGACACTTAACGCCCAGCAGCAATCAGCACCACCTACCACAGTGCCGGGCGTGGTAGCTCACGCCTGTAATCCCAGCACTCGGGAGGCAGAGGCAGGAGGATTGCTGTGATATGAGTTGGAGGCTGAGCTCAGGGCCAGCCTGAACCACAAAGCGAGACCCTATTTCAAAAAACCAAAAAAAAAGAACTGCAAGTGAGTCTAGCCTATGTAATATGTCTCAAAATGGGGAAAAAATAAAAAGGATAGTGTGAAGGCAATAGGTTCAACATCTAGTACCACAGAGGGGAAGTTAACTGTAAGTTAGGGCCATGAACGCTCAAAATACTCCCAAGCACGGATACTGGCCTCCCAAGTGGGCATAGTCCTTTTAACCAGCTATGGTTTAAACATCATTATTCAGGTGCTAAGGTAAACCTAGTTTACTTAAAAGAGAATAATGTTACCTGAGCTCTATCTTGGAGGTGCGCAGAGCAGAAAAAGAATTTTGCAATCAGACAGGATTTTTGTTTTTTGCAGTATTGGAAGTTGGACTCATGAGCTAGGAAAGTACTATACCACTGAACTACAATAATCTATACTCTTGGCCCTTATATTTTCAGGCAGAATTTTGCTAAATTGTCCAGGCTGGTATTGAACTAGTGAGCCTCTTGCCTCTGCCTTTCCAGTAGCTGGGAGTACAGTTACATGTTACCACGCCTTGCATTTTAATTTTCTCCTCTCAATGACCAAGAGCCCTATTCTCCTGCAGAGACACAGTAGACAAGGATACCTCAGAATATACAAAACAAAATGGAGGATTGCTTTGCCTTACCAGCTTCTTCCTGGGGCCAGACTCCATGTAGTATGCGTATGGGTAGGTGTACTGCAGGGTATATCGACACTGCAACATAAGAGAATAAAAGGGAGCTACGTCTAATTCAAAACAATACACATCAACATGTATCTTTTATAATTCTTACATTGCCATACAAATCAGTCTGGCTGTATGCAAGGCCATGCTAAAAGAGGACAACACACCAAACGCCTACAGTTCCATTTTAAAATATTTATTACCAGCAGTTACTTCATGACTTTTCCTTCTTGAGGACATCAGAGTCCACACATCTATCTTACTACTTGTCCAAAGACAATCTCCTATTTCCCCTTGAGTGATGCAGAGATGAAAAAAACAAGAACTATAATTTTGCAACAGACGGACCATGAAACAGTCTTAGAAGTCTAGACATTGAACAGAGAGGTCTTTAGCAGGCCCAGCACTGGCGCATATGGACACATCAACAGAAGCATAAATGGCTCTGTTGTATGGTGCCAAATCCCTCAACCTTCAGAGACAGGGCCTTCCTTACCCTCAGAGGTCTGCACCTGACAGGGCACAGCTTGGGACTGGGGATCAAAAAGTGAGGTGGAGGCTGGGGTTATAGCTCAGTGGTGTTGCGCCTGCTTCAAAGTACAAGGTCCTGAGTTTGATTCCTGGTACCAAGAGAAAAAAAAAGTGAGGTGGTAGATACCTTGGCTAAGAGCTTGGCAGCATTCTGTAGGTACTGCCAGTCAATCCAAGTCCCCAGATTGTTCATAACCCTTTCTTGAATCTTCTCATGAATCCGCTGGTATGTCTGCGCTTCTAACTGCAAGCTTTTGTTGTGGTTTTCCCACTACAAAGCAGAGAAAAAGGATAAAAGTGTAGGCATCCTAGGAAGGGACAGAGATCCACTTAGGAGTTCAAGATAGACATGCTGGAATAGACTCCTTTAATATAAGGAAAAGACTGATAGTCCTTGTCCGTCCTTCAATGCATCATGCAACAAGGTGAGTATTAGGGTCCTTTCTCATCAACTGTGACTGCCCTATAGCCTGAAACCCAGATCTATAGAGGCAGCATCTAGGGCTGCTGCATGAGTGTCAATCACTGCCTTCTATGTGCAGAACTGGTCCAGTTACCCAGTCACCTCATTTCACAAGCCAACTGGAGAAAGATTACAGTGCAAAGAGGCAGAATACCTACCCTCTCAAAATAGAACAGGTACTTCTTGAGGGCCTCCCTGGCCTGGGCTTGCTGGCTCTGGTTGACAATATCAGGATTCTCCTTGTACCGACTGCACTCATAGTACTCACTGCCATGAGTCTTCCAATCTCCCAGACACATCCAGCAGAAGTCTGCATAGAACAGAGGATGAGTCACTTATACTTACAAGGCAACCTCATGCACAGGCAAAGCAGTGGGATAAACAGCCTGCTGCAGAGGGGTCAGCTAGCCAGAACTTCCCAAGGTTTTACCTCCTTTCCCCCCCCAGAAGAAATGTGCATGTTCATCCCTGTCATACCTCACTATTCCTATAACTTTTCTTTGCCAATAATGGTCTATAGTTACTGTCCATTCCATCTGCTGTATGCCTTACAAAATCAACACATGCTGACTGTAGGTCACTACTCTGTGTCAATGCCTTGATGAGCAAAAAATTGTGTAAATCAGCCCCACCTAGTCACCTAGAACCCATCATTTGTAAAACCACCTATCTCCCACCCTCACAATCTTTGCTATCCTAAGAAAAGTTTTATAAATGAAGCTGATAATAAAGGCATTTTTACCTTTCATGTAAAGAACATGGAGGCTGAGGCAGGAAGATCACTAGGAGATTAAAGGCAGTCTGGGCTACAAAGTGAGTTCAAGACCAGCCTAAACTATATGGTGAGACCCTGTTTCAAACGAGCAAACTAGACAAAAGTAAACTGCACATTTCTATTCTTTTTTTTTTTTCTTAAGATTTTTGAGACAGGGCCTTGCTTTGTAGTCAGGCTACAAATCACTCACAGCAATCCTCCTGCCTCTGCCTCTTGGGTGCTGGGACTATAGGCATGAACCCCCACACCTGGTATTGTGGTATATGGTACCAGGGATCGAACTTGGGACCTTGAGCTTGCCAGGCATATGCTTGAAACACTGAGCTAAATCTGTGGGCCAAAATTGCACATTTCTATAAAAACTACATACATTCAATATTTATTAGCAGAATTAAGACTCGGCTTCCACAGTGAGAAAAAATTAAAGATCCCCGAAGGACACCACACATTAGCTATACAGCCTAACAGAAAGAGGTCACACAAGTCCTGGGATAAACAGATCCTGCTGCAGAGAGGTCAAAATCTCCTGGACATCCAGCAGAGGGCCGCGTCCTCAGCAGCACCAACACTGGCACGTGGACACACAAACTGAACCATGCCTGGCTGTTGTATGGTGCCAAATCCCAAAAGGTGGAGCCTCTCTCACTCTCAGAAGTCTGTACCAGGCAGACTTGACCTTAGTTAGCTAATACTTAAGTCTATATGTTGTCTCTGCCAGAGACTCTGCTAGTGTAAATTCTATTTTCCATAATTCATTCTTATAAATGTGCACAATAGGCAGGGGATTTAGCTCAGTGGTTCCAGCACCTGCCTTCTGAGGGCAAGGTTCTAGGTTCTATCCTCATATCCACATCTGGGCGTGGTGATTCACACACACCCACAGATAATCAGTAGCACATACCACAGTGCCGGGTGTGGTGGCTCATACCAGTAATCCCAGTACTTGAGAGGCAGAGACAGGAGGATTGCTATGAGTTCCAGGCCCACCTGGGCTACTCAGTGAGCTCAGGGCCAGGCTGAACTATAAAAGCGAGACCCTGACTCAAATAAAAATAAGAAATTTGGCACAGTGACTTTCCAAAAGGAAATCTTTATATTTTGCAGAATTGGGACTTGACCTCAGGACCTTGCACTTGCCAGGCAGTGGAACCACTGAGCTACATCTCTGGCCCGAAAAGGGGCTCTTGTTAAGTTTGCGGAAAACAGATCTAGACATCATACAGCTTCTCTCCTAGAGGCATTCAACTAACAGCAGTAACACTGCCATCTTTCTCATCACTTAAGATTATATGTTTCTTTCTTTTTTACTGGGCTGTACATTAGCCCTTTATTTTTTATTTTGAGATAGCCTCACTTTCTAAATTACACTAAAATTTGCATAATTCTCCTGCCTCAGTTTCGCAAAGTGCTAGGATTACTTTATGGACAACTTCATCATATCCAGAGTGCTGCCTCCTATTTTAAAGTTAATACACTGCTCAGACTCACTCATTTAGGTGGTATAATCACACGGCAGGAAGGGATGATAACTAACTCTGGGTGTTGAAAGACAGGGAGACTGTGACTAGGGTGGGGGGCACATAAGGAGCTTGTCAGGCACGAGGAATGAAGAGGGCAGTGATTGTTCTCTCTCATTTACTTTTCAGTACTAGGGAATGAATCCAGGTCCTTTACACTGAGTTTCATCCTTTAGCTATTATTATGACAGGGTCTTGCTACTAAATCACTAAGTTGCCGAGGCTGGACTCAAACTCACAAACCCTCCTGCCTCAGATTCTTAAGCAGCTGGTATCACAGGTGTGAACCACCATGCCCAGCCTTTTTTTTTTTTTTTCCCTGAAGACAGGTCTCACTGTGTTGCCCAGTATGGACTTCGTGTCCTGTGTCACCTGATCCTCCTCCTTCAGCCTCCTAAGTGTATAGGAGTATGTGCACAGGTCACCCCGCCCAGCTGTCAGTCTTCTTTAAACTGCATTTAGGCCCAATGTACTACTGTGTGTGTGATATATACTATTTCCCTCTCCTGCCAGAGAAAGAGACACATTCCACCAAGGACAGATGCCACTTCCCCCAGCCTATTTTCATTCTGAATCATAAAAGTCACATTCTTGTTTAGGACCAGCCCATGGGCACTCCGATTACAAAGGGTTCTGTGGAAATATTAGCCTAAGTCTTTATAAATAGAAATTGTCAATATTTCTTGTCCAGCATTAAAACAGTGATATAAACTGGGCGTGATGGCAAATACCTGTAATCCTAGCACTCAGGAGGCAGAAGCAGGAGGATCACTACAAGTTCGGGGCTGGCCTGGGCTGCATAGTGAGTTCAGGGCCAACCTGAACTACAAAGTGAGACCCTATCTCAAAAAAAAGCCAGCCTACATAATGAGTTCAAGACTAGTCTGAATACACAGACACTGCCTTAAAAACCAAAAATCAAAAACCAAAAAACCAAGCCAAACCAAAACAAAAAGCAGTCATACAGATGCTTGGCACATATTTTCAACTTGAAGGGATTTTGTTCCTCATAGATAAAGGAGATCCAAAAAGCAAATCTAAAGCTGCTCTGGAAATTGCTCTAATAGAAAATCTATAATTTTACTATCTCTGCTAATCTAGGTACACTTGCTCTAAAAGGTGTCAATAAAGTAGCACAGATATAAGCCCTTACCTATTTACTTGCCTTTATCAAAAGAATAAAAAGGACACACTAAAATCTTGGATGACCAACACAATGATGGGGGAGTCATCCCAATCTTGACTTCTGATCATGTATGTCAACAAGATGGCAGTGAGATTATAAAAGGGATAAAAATAAATAAATAAAATAAAAATGAAGAACTGCTTTAGGCTGGTTATAACATCTATAAAGTGACTCAGGCTCACCTTTGGCATTTCACTACAAAAGAACTCACTGAACAAGCCATGGAGACCCAAGCACAAGATATACAGACTGTGCCATTGGGCCTTAGGCACCAGTCCCGGGACTCACCGTGTTTACATTTGGAGCATTGCTGTCAGAGGGAAACAGAAGAGAACACATTAAAGGCACGCTGACCAAAGGCTCCAAGTCATACATGCAAAGTGTACAGGCTTCTGCTCACCATGTGATTGCAGCCTCCATTCTTCTCAATGCAGATGTTGCACTTGGGACACTGAGGAGACAGAAGGGTGCCGTTAGGCTCACGCACCATCAGGCCGGTTCTAAGACAAATTACACAAAGCTCCTGGCACCAGTGCCCAGTAACTCATCGTGCGAGCACGTCTGGGGAGGAACATCTCACTTAAATGTGGCAGGTCGCTGAGGCTGGAACAGCAATTCAAGGAAATGAGGTCAGCAGGTTTGGCTTTGAAACAATTCAAGCACAAGCTGAGCCCCACTACATCTTCCACCATCTGTCCCTGCCATGAAGCCACTCGGATTAAGGCAAGGCTGAATCAGCAGGAAGCCTGCCTATTGAGAAGGGCTGCCAAAGAAGCCCGAGAGCCATCACAAGGGATTAAGTTCTGGTCAGCCTGCCCAAACTTCTGCTCTTAGAACAGGGCATTAGAAACTATCTCTAATGCTCCACTGTTTCATTTGGGAGAGGCTTGCTACCCCAGGCAGCAATATGAGACTAGCTTGATGCTGAGACTCTCACTGTTATGAAGCAGGCAGTGTTTAATGATATCATGGCCATAGCCATGTTTGTGGAGTATGTGGACTCAAGTGGCCCCCAGAGGTTGCAGGCCTCTCCCATCGGAAGCTGCAAAATGAGAACTAGGCAGACCTGGGCTATTATAGCCTTACTATTTATTAGGTATGCTAATAACCATCTCAATTTCCTAGGGCTGTTAAAACCTGATGTGTTTTCAACAAAAACTAGTTTTCTTCTAATTACTTCTCCCTTTGGTCAAACTTTTGAAGTAGTTTAGCATTATATTGTAAGTACACCCAATTTATCCTGTGATAAGTTGCTACAGACTCTACCAAGTTTGGGAGTATCTACAAATGCCAACAAAGGGGCTAGGGCTCCGTGTATTCTGCTCTCAGATACCAAATATACAGGGCAGGGCCCTGGGCAGCACTACTGAGGGCAGATCCATGACAGGTTAAGATACGGTCCTTACATCTTTAGTGTGAGCACTAATGTAGTTGGCCGTTTCAGAGTCATCTGCACACTTCGTGAGCCATTTCCGGATTGTGGCACAGTCTGTGGGGGCGTGATACATCTGACGACACTTGAAACTTAAAATTGGAAAAGAAAAACATTCAAATATTTGTTAAATCAGGATACATATTTAAAATTTCCCTTTTGTCCTATACAGATTACCCCGAATTAGAGCTTTTCAAAGAAGCAAAGTCACTTCTCAAGCCCTACTGGACCATTATATACCCAGGACTATCCTGAAATACTGTACAAATGTCTCTTCAACCCCAGCCCCTCTAAGACATACCCAAATAAAATGTCTTTAAAAGATGTTACATAGTTTCAGTCCTCCTTGAAAGGGTATAAAACACAGGGCCTGGGATTTTTTTTCTCTTTTTTCCTAGTGCTTTTGGACTGAACTCAGGGCCTTAAACACACTAAGAAAGTACTTCACCACTGAGTGACACTCCCAGCAATGAGGTCAGCTTCATGAGGGCTTGGAAATGTGCTTTGGGAGGATTCAGAGACTCACACAAACAGCAGGACTGAGATCCACTTTTGAAAGCCTCACTTTAACTCGTAGCCAGATATATTCCCCCCCAAATAAGACCTAACTGGAAAATAAGCCCTAGAATTATTTTAAACAGTGCTTATAACCCTTGCCCCCAAAATAAGTTCCAGTTACTGTACCTGTTGCAACACATGATGATGTACTGAATTATATTAATAATATATTTATAATTAAATGCAGATATTATTGACATTAATAAATTATTATATAAATTATAATTAAGTATTTGTAAATACCCAATGGGTGCCTTTGGACAAAACATAAATGCCTACATAAACAGATGAACTTGAGACTTATTAACGAATGACCCACTGGAGTACAGAGACAATGCATACTTGACAATGGACCTGATTGTGACTAATATGAATTTTCATAATTCAGTGGACATACTCACTAGACTCGTGAAATAAATGTTTTCTGACTTTTTGGTGCCTGAGGCTTTTTTGTCACTTTGTGAGGACCATCATTTTTTTTTTTTTTTTGAGACAAGGTCTCGCTTTTGTAGTTCAGGCTTGCCCTGAACTCATTACGTACCCAGGCCAGCCTTGGACTCACAACAATCATGAGCCCCAACAACCAGCATTGTGGTATTTGATTACTAGGGATTAAATTGGGGACCTTGTGCTTGCTAGGCAGGTAATGGAACCACTGAGCTAAATCCTGGGCCCTGGAGCAACACTCTTAACTGTCATTATTTTTGCTACTGCTCCTTTGAGACAGGGTCTCCCTAGGGTAGTTCAGGCTGGCCTTGAACTCCTCAGATTGCCAAGTCCTGAGATGTGTGTGCTACCACGTCCAGCTCTACTCTTGTTAGTTTTTAGTTGACACACTTGATTTAGAGGATACTTTGTGAATCCTTGCCTATGAGAGGTTATGACTTGGGTAAAGAAATCACAGGATAAGATCACTGGAAGTTGTGCCACCAATAACTATGGCCAGACTACCTGGAAAAGGAGTGCTTATTTGGGCTGGGTATGGTGGTGTGCACTTGTAATTCCAGCACATAGAAGGCTGCTTTGAGTTTAAATCCAGCCTAGGTAGGGCCGGGGATTTAGCTCAATAGTTCTGCGCCTGTCTTGCAAGCGCAAGGACCAGGGTTCCATCCCATGTAACCACATAACAATGCTGGGCGTGGAGACTCACCACAGCAGCAACCAGGACCACATACCACAGTGCTGGGCGTGGTGGCTGACGCCTGTCATCCCAGCAGTCAGGAGGCAGAGGATTGCTGTGATGTGAGTTGGAGGCTGAGCTGAGGGCCAGCCTGAACCACAAAGTGAGACCCTGTCTCAAAAAAAAAAAAAATCCAGCCTAGGGTAAAAAGTGAGTCCAAGTACAGTCTGAATTACAAAGTGAGACTCTGTCTCAAAAACAAAACAAAACAAAACTCATTTAATGAGAGTTGGGACTAATAATTCTGCAAGAAATGGAGCTGCAAGAAATGTAGACCAGAATTTGGGGACTGGAGAGTTATGACTTTGTTGCAGAAGATGATATGACTATATATGAATAAATAAAGATTTCTTTTTTTTGAGACAGGGTCTCGCTTTGTAGTTCAGGCTGGCCTTGAGCTCAGCCTCAAACTCTCATCACAGCAATCCTGCCTCTGCCTCCCGAGTGCTGGGATTACAGGCGTGAGCCACCACGCCCAGCACTGTGATATGTGGTGCTGATTGCTGCTGGGGTGAATCTCCATGCCCAGTATTGTATATGGTTACCAGGGAATCGAACCCAGGCTGTTGTGCTTGCAAGACAGGTGCCGGAACCACTGAGCTAAATCCCCGGCCCCAATAAATATAGGTATGTATATATGGGTAAGTGAGTATAGATGGTAGCAGATAAAATAGTAAGACATCTTCAATTACTTTTATTTTATTTATTTAGAGACAAGGTCTCACTTTTGTAGTTCAGGCTGGCCCTGAGCTCACTATGTAGCCCAGGAGCCTCCAACCCTAGAACTCACAGCAGTCCTCCTGCCTCTGCCTCCCAAGTGCTGGGATTATAGGCATGAGCGACCACAGCCGGCACTGTGGTATGTGGTACTGATTGCTGCAGGGTGTGAGTCACCATCCCCCCGCATGTGGTTACCAGGGCCTCGAACTCAGGACCTTGAAATTGCAAGACAGAACCACCAAGGTAAATCCTGAGCCCCTCCTATAACGTATTTTATAGCAAAATTTAATGTAAGACCTGTCTTATTTTCATTGAAACATGGTATTTAGTTGTTCTTAACTTTTGGTGGACCACAGAGTCTCTCGACAATGTCTTAGAAGGTAGAGATGTTACACACATAACTTCCTATATATTTTCTCAGAAACCCAATTAGAAATCTTCTAGGAAGGTACAATGAGGAAGACAGATCTTGACCTAAATTATGGTTATGCCATTTACCAGCAGATTTATCTTGCACTTGGATTTTCTTACCTAGAACACAGGGATAACACAGCCAGTCATATACAGTCATGATAATTTTGGAAAAGTGATCAAGAGAGTATTTACTACCTGGTAACCCTTCAGTAAACTCTATTTCCATTTGCTATTCTCAAATGAACCTTGAGTAGGTAGAGAATATATTTAGGAAGCCAGGGATGTAACTCAGTGGTGCTGTGCCTGCCTGCGCAAGCACAAGGTCCTGAATTCAATACTTAGTACAGCATAAAAAAAGAAAAATAATATATTTAGGAATTATAGTTTTATAAAACTTATTCAAGAAAGGTCAAAAGTGAAAAAGAGTAAAACATTGACAGCTATACCTTTTTTTTTTAATGAGCTAAGAGTTTCACTGTGAGTTTAGACTGGCCTTGAACTCTCCTGCTTCAGCCTCCCAAGTACTGGGATTACAGGCACCTGTCACCACACTCAGCAAAAAGCAGTGCCTTTTAAATATGATATGCAAATTATATACTCACATGGACATGCAATCACTGGGCTATGAGAAACACAAACCATAATACATTCTCCAAGAATCTGTGCCACTTCCTTGTATCCAGATTGAGCACTTATCAGACACACAGGGCACAAATCTGCCTATTCAAACAAAACAGAGTGGCTCACATAGGGTGCGCATGTGCGCACACATGCACACACGCACACACATCCTGCCTAGCCCAGCTATCACACAGCAGCAGTCATGGTGTTTTGGATGATAGGACACAAGCTCAGAGGTGCTCAACACTCACTCACTCTTACCAGAAGACCTCGTTGCACCGATTGCACTGCACTCGACGAGCTCTAGGCTCCTGTACCCGAATAACCATGGGGCAGTCTGCACCAGGGCACAACTGGAGCTGGTAATGACTCTGTGAATACACCAAGGGGAAACAATGAGGATATCCCCAAGTTGCCACCTCCAAGACAGATCGCCCTTGAGGCTGAAATGCTTTGCTCTTCCAGACAGTGACATATAGCAAGGGGCTACACATATATATTCAGGGGTGAAGACCAGACCATGTTGTTGAAAAGGATCTTTGAATGTTTAGATTAAACCAGATAGCAACTCACTAGAACGACTTATGCTTACATTAAAAACAACAGAATTTTGGGCTGGGGAGTTAGCTCAGTGGTTCCGGCGCCTGTCTTGCAAGTGCAAGGACCCTGGTTCAATCCCCGGTAACCACATACCATACTGGGCATGGAGTTTCACGCCCAGCAGCAACCAGTACCACATACCACAGTGCCGGGCGTGGTGGCTCACGCCTGTAATCCCAGCACTCGGGAGGCAGAGGCAGGAGGATTGCTGTGCTGTGAGTTGGAGGCTGAGCTCAGGGCCAGACTGAACCACAAAGCGAGACCCTGTCTCAAAAAAATAAAATAAAATAAAAACAACAGAATTTTATCTGTGGATAAGGTGCAGTGGTGTGTACCTATAGTCCTAGCTACAAGGCTGGGGCAAGAGAATCACTTAAGCTCAGGAGTCTGATGTCAGCCTAGGCAACATGGATAGACTGTCTCACAACAAAATAAACAAATACCAAAAAAAAGAAAAGCCCCCAAAACAAAAAGCTTTCTGTGAGATGAAAGTACAGATGTAGCTCAGCAGGACAGTACCTGCCTGGGAAGTATAGGTCCCTGAATTTGATTCTTGGTACAAAATAAAAGAAGAAAGTTAAGGGCATATGGATCTAGGATAGCAAGGAACATGGTCAGTCAGTTGCATGTTCAGCAGCTCTGAAGGGTTCACTGATCCGCAGGGATAAATCAAAATCAGCAAGAACTCAAAAGAACAGATCTTCTGTTCATAGTGCAGCATGTGTTTGAGACTATAAATCAACCAGTATTCTTAAGCATAAACAACCAAGATGAAAACTATGCTACATGGAATAAGCAAAACTGGACAGAGATACTAACAGAGGAAAAGCATTCCAAAACTATCGATGGTGGAATTGACAAATTCTCAAAACTGCTAAAAAGAAAAATCCCTTCACTGTCCTGAGTTATACAGCAAGCCAAATGAGAGAGCAATTCGAGAGAAATGCCTGACCTGTGTTCATCTCCAGACATTTAATAGTTGTTTAAGCATTTGTATATAAAGTAGGGATGTTTGTCTGTTCTATGGAAGAGAAAACCAAGACAAAAGAGAGCTAAATTGGGCCAGGGAGTTAGCTCAGTGGTTCCAGCACCTGTCTTGCAAGGGCCCGGGTTCAATTCCCCAGTAACCACATACCACACTGGGCGTGGAGACTCACGCCCAGCAGCAACCAGTACCACATACCACAGTGCTGGGCATGATGGCTCAAGCCTGTAATTCTAGCACTCGGGAGGCAGAGGCAGGAGGATTGCTGGGATGTGAGTTTGAGGCTGAGCTCAGAGCCAGCCTGAACCACAAAGGAGACCCTATCTCAAAAAAAAAAAAAAAAACCCTAAAAAAAAAAAAAAAAAAAGAAAGAAAGAGGTAAATTAATGAGTGAATGGTCACAAAGAAGGAAGTAACAGATCTGGCTGATTTCATCCTTTATGTTCTTCATAACGATGCTAGTTGTTTTCTAAACATTTTTAAAAGCCATGGAGCTCTTTCTTCTAACAGTAGTACTTAAAGGCAGCCTGATCAGAAAGTGAACTACAATTGATCATCTGATAGAAGGTAGATACAGGAAGACAGAGAACAGAAAAATTAGCTAGTCATACCTCCACATAGTCCCTGAAGAGGTAGCGCCTGTATTTGTCTCTCAATTCTTCATTGGGAAGCAATGGAAACACAAAGTCCTCTGGTGTACGGAGTGGACAGTCCTGAGCCATACAAGAGACTCCTGTTGAACAAAAATAGCCTGAAGAACAACCTTACTGCAGAAGACACATACACTTGCCTATTAAATTCTCCCAATAAATTCTGAATCCATATAAGAAGCGTATCAATTTATTCAAAGAAGTTGTTTACCTTTTCATGAAATGCAATAAAGATATTAGCCCAGAGTACATACATGATACCAAAAGCACCACTGGAAATAACAAAATTATATAAGTTTTTGGTTTTTTGGAGAAAGGGTCTCAACTATGTAGCCCAGGCTGGCCTTGAACTCCTGCCTCAACCTCCAGAGTGTTGGGATTACAGGCATGCATGTCCATGCCTGCTTCTTTATATAGTTTCTTCACCAATAATTTCTAATTTAGATATTTAAAATTATGGGCATGTGTTCATTAATACAGTAAGATTTTGAAATACTAGTTAATGCAATTGGTTAGCTGCAATATCATTAAGTCACAATATAAAAAATCGCTCTACAGTATATCACCAAATTTGACTTATGTTATACTGCCTAAATAGGAGCAAACTCAGGTGTTTTCTGAGTTATAGCTGCTACATGGTGAAATGATTTAAAGGGGAGTTAGAAAAGCTAAGAAAAGATAAGTTGTACTCAAGTCAACATTTGCAATAGTTTTTTTTTTTTTTTTTTTTAAGTGATACAAGAATTGAACCCAAGGATGCTCTATAAGTGAGCTCTATCTCCGGCCTTTTATATTTATTTATTTTGAGATAGGGTGTTACTGAGTCTCCAAGATTGGACTTGAACTTGTAATCTTCCTGTCTCGGTCCTCCTAGTATCAAACCTATAGTTGCATACTACCATGTCCAGCTTACAATAGCTTTAATTTTCTTATTTTGCTGAGACAAGGGTAAAATTCTGCCACTGTGTGGACAGATGGATTGATAAACCACTAGTTCTGACAATAAAAACCTCTGTAAGTCTTAGATGAAAATAGCTCACTTGAGCACATGAGAAGGCAGAGCAGAAGATAAATATTTCATGTCAGCTCTTTACAAGTTCTGTGGCACTTACCCACACCGACGCCGTCCTTGACAAGTACTGAGCAGTGCTGCTCCCAGCAGCTACGGCAAAACTGGTGCTGACAGGCCAGAGAGAGTAAGTTTTCCTTCCGCACAAACTGCATACACACCGCACAGTGGTGAGGAGGATGGGCTGTGGGGACCTGTAGAGAGACAGAGCCACTTTAGCCAAAAAGGAGCCTTCCTGTCTGGGAAGGCCACAGGAGTGCCTGGTTGTGGCTACGTGCATGGAAGGTGATCCTGAAACAGCAACAAGTGTCACAGCTCAAATCCAATAAGTCCCAAGGAGTGCTAAGTATGTATCAGGAAGACTTCATAAAGGAGGTGGCACCAGAGCTGGACTTACAAAACAACTAGGATTCAGAGAGGCAGAAGGATGAAATGAAAACTAAAATTCAGGGTTTCAGAACATCCAAGGCCTTTCCAGGTCACTTTAGTCTATCTTTTCTTAAAGGATAAGGAGTTTCTTTTGTAAACTGCCCCCCTCAACACAGCAGGTCAGCTTCAATGAAAACTACAAAGCCAGATAGAAAGGTTCTTAGAAGCACCACATGCTGTAGTTTTACATGTCAAAGACACTGGTTTTTCCATATCTTATGCACAAACCACAAAATATCAAACTTTTCCCATGTTCCACCTACCCTAAACACAGCCATGAGAGATCGTATCTAACTAACCTGGAGGAAACAATGAGAAACTTTTCTAGCATGTAGACAAATGAGTACAAAGCTAGAACTCCAGAATCTATGCCACACAAACTGGAAGACCAAAAACCTCTGGAGACCCTGACTGAAACTACAAACCAAAGAACACTTATAAATTTTTCCTCTTTCCTACAAGGTACTGAACATAAGGCCTCACACCTGGTAGCAGGTACTCCAGTACTGAGCTGGAGCTCAGCCCCTACTCACTTTTTTTTTTTTTTTGAGACAGTGTCTTGTTTTTGTAGTTCAGGCTGGCCCTGAACTGAACTCACTATGTAGCCCAGATGAGCCTTGAACTCACAGCAATCCTCCTGCCTCTGCCTCTCAAGTGCTGGGATTACAGGCGTGAGCCACCATGCCTGGCACTGTGGTATGTAGTTATCAGGGATTGAACTCGGGACCTTGCACTTGTCAGCCAGATGCTGGAACCGCTGAGCTAAATCCTCAGGCTGCCCTCCATGACCCACAAATTTACGTGAGATTCTTTTTGGGTCACCGGAAAACTAAAACACAAGCTGAGGAAAAGGATTGTCCACTCATATATATCCAGTGTGCTTCTGGTAATCTTTAAGAAGCTACAGGAGTATATGATTTGAATTGCAATTCCCTCTTCTTAATAGCTCTTTGAACAAAATCTTCAAACAATATCCAACAAAAGTTCCTTATCTCCCAGATATAAAAGAAACTGCTATCCACTGTTAAAATAGTTCCCACAGTAGGAGAAATAATATGAATTAATCACCACAACATACACTAAAGTTTAAAGATAAACCAGGTATGGTGACACACCTGTAATCCCACTCCTTTGGGGGGCTGAGGCAGAAGGGTTACAAATTCCAGCCCAGCCTAGGCAACTTGGTCACTTCATGAAACCCTATCTCAAAAAAAAAAAAAAAAAAAAAAAAAGCTAGCTAGCTCAGTGTAGAGACCTGGGTTCCATCTCCAGTGTCACAAAAAAGGAAAAAAGTTTAAAGACATAATTAGATATAAGTGTAGAAGGCAGTGATCACAAGAAATAGGCTTTGTGAAAAGGTAGCTTAGATTTGAATCTTTAAAAGGTAAATTTCATCCCTTCAAGCAAAAGTAGGAAGAGAGTCCTTATGCCATGGAAGTGCCAAGGAAGGCACAAACAGTTACAAAAATACGCAGTGATCTTGGGAGCACCAATACACTGAGAAGGAAGGGAGGGAAGGCTGTGTGAGTGCAAAGAAGATAAAGAAAGGCTAGAAATGTCCCAAGGACAAGCAATTAATTACTGACTATCATGAGGTAACTTTTTTTTCCCCACGCTACTGGAAATGGGACCCACAGCCTTGAATAAGCTAGGCACGTGCTGATACTTAGCTACATCACCACCTGAAAATTTTCAAATTATAACAGAAATGCAACACTTAACCTTGAAATAAGTATTTTAGGGATGTATCTGACAAACAAAACAAAGATGGTTTTCTTTTGGCGACAGCAAGAACCATATGCATCCAGAAGACTCCCTCAAGGAGATACTCACATGTTTTGATGGATTAGGCTGAACTCGAGCATCAACAAGCAGCTGAGCAGAATTGGTCTTATATCTATAAAATAAAAAACAGAAATAGAGGAAATCAGAAAATGGAAGATATTTTTACATTTGAATACTAAGACAGAGCATTATATGTGTTTTGGTCACACTAAAGTACCTTTGTCTCTAAATTACCTCTCCATAGAACCAACTAAACTTCCTTTTTTTATCAGTACAAAGATTTCCTGTTTTAAATTTTAAGATCTTGATTGGTATAAGAAAAATACTGTTATTGTACAGAGGTACAAATTCTCTATAATATAGAGCACTAAAATAAAAATGTACCAATAAATATTTTGCTATTAAAAAGGGCGGCGACTGTAACAAAAATACTTATAGTGGACCAAATCTGCAATAAATTTGGTTCAGGAGATACAGAGAAATGTCTATATCTTCAGGACAGGCAAAAATTCCTAAGGCACAGAAAATGAAAAACACAAAGAAAAGTTATGATATCTCATGGTACATTTAAGCATTTCAGTTTATCAGAAGATAAACTGTGTATGGTTGCACACACCTGTAATCCCAGCATTTGGGTGAGATAGGAGGATCCTCGAGGGTTCAAGCCCAGCCTGAACTATACAGTGACTCTTAAAAATGGGCAGGGGGAGCACTTCACAGAAGGCTACTATTTGAAAAGATGTTTACCTTCCTTAATAATTCCAGACACTCAAATAAATATTAGATCCCATTTAAACTCATCAGATTCCAAAAGTTTGATATGAGCAGAAACACACCACTGGTAGGAGTGTAAACCAGTGTGATTAATTCAGAAAACAGTCTGCTATTTCTCATAGAACTGAAGGACACACGTACACTACAAATCAGAAATTCACTTTTCAATTTTTATTTTTATTAGTACACATTTGCAGTACACAATGATTACATTTCTTGAGGGGAGTTAGTACATGCACATAACAATCTCAATTTTTTTTCATTTCCTTTCCCTCTCAGAAATTTAATTTTTATGCCTCAGCAAAAGTATGTGGTTCTGGAAGTCGTCTACAATGGTTTTCAAAGTTGCATTTTTTTTAAACACCGAAAAAAGAATAAAGGTCTCACAAAGATTTTTTTTGACAAGATAATGGATACAGATTATTTGATAGGATAGCATAAAAAAGTAACCACATTAATTTACAAAATGAAGAATGTATATAGCATAATTCCATATCTATATAGCTCCCAAAACATAACAAACAAAATATATATAATTTAAGAATAATAAGTAAAGTTAGATATTAGCTCCCTTGGAAAGAAAGGAAAGAGATGTGGATAGCTAAGCACTATCTCCACAAGGCTGCTTTTCTTTTTTCTTTTTGATATTCAAAACAGGGTCTTGCTAGGTAGAACACGCTGCCCTTGAACTATGTAGCCAAGGCTCAAACTTACAGCAGTTCTCTTGCCTCAGCCTCCCAAGTGCTGGAATTATAGATGGGTACTACCACTTACAAATTTTTTGAAGCAGGGTCTCACTAAGTTGTTCCAGTGGTCTTTGATCTTATGATTCCCCTCTATATCCTCCTCAACAGCGGAAATTACAGGCCTGTGCTATCCGAGCCAGCTCCAGCTAGGGATTGGCTTAGTGGCAAAACACCTACCTTGCAAGCAAAAGGGCCCAAGTTTGATCCCAGTACCACAAAAACCCTAGCTCCAGAGTTTCATGTTTGTGTATGCACCAAAATGATTGCTCTAGCATCACATATACTCTTGTTTTGTTTTCTTTTGCTTTGCTTTTTAAAACAGAATTTCACTGTGTAGTTCAGGCTAGCCTTGATCTCACACTGTAGCCAGGCTCTCCTTGAACTCATGGCAATTCTGCCTCAGCCTCGTGCATGTTGGAATTACATGCATGTACCACTACATCTGGCTAACACCATATATATTCTTTTAACAAAAATTGTAATAATAAAAATTTAATTCCATTCCAAAATGAGGTCTAACATATATATGCTCAAAAATAAACAGAATTGCCGGTTGCCGTGGCTCATGCCTATAATCCCCGCACTCAGGAGGCAGAGACAAGATTGCTGTGAGTTCAAGGCTTGACTAGGCTACCTAGTAAGTTCAGAGCCAGCCTGAACTATAAAACGAGACCCTGTCTCAAAAACAAACAAACAAACAAACCTCCAGAATTCAGAATTATCATGTGGCAATGAAACAGTTTCCCAAAGCCCAGGTAAACACATTTCCAAGATACCAGTAATAGTAGCAGGAAAGTATAATGTCTCATCTGCCTTAACCTTTGTAATCATAATCCTTCCTCTGTCTTTCTTTTATTCCTAGTTCTTACACTAGTATTCTAATTACCTTAAGCCATGTTTGGACAGTCAGTCATAATCCATTATTAGAATCTATGTGGTTCCAGCTATCAACTGAGGAAGTTCATATACAATTCTATTTAAGTTTGTTCAGTTCTACAAGTATAGTGTTCAGTAATCATTTGCCCTTTCCTGTTTGTAGTGAGCTGGTATTGTCAACTCAATTATAATTAGTTTGAAGGAGGAAAGGTATAACTTTCCTCTAGATAAATGCAACTGCACCATATGAAGAAAGAAAAAAAATCCACTGTTGGCCAGGACTATAATCCTACTACTACTACTCAGAGGCTAATACCGGAGAATTGCTGTGAGTTTGAGGCCAGCCCAGGGAGGTGGGGGGAGGAGAAAGGGAGGGAGGGAGGGAGGGAAGGAAGAAGAGAGAGAGAGAAAGAAAAAGAAAGAGGGAGTGAGGGAGAAAAGGGAGAGAGTGAGGGAGAAGAGAGAATTAAAATCCACTCTGGTATTAATAGCCAGTGGTATTAAACAGTGCTTTTTTTTTTTTTTGAGACAGGGTCTCACTTCATTGTCAGGCTGGCGCTGAGCTCACTATGTAGCTCAGGTAAGCCTGGAACTCACAGTAATTCTCCTGCCTCTGCCTACCAAGTGCTAGGATTACAGGCGTGAGCCACCACTCTTGACATTGTAGTATGTAGTACTGATTGCTGGTGAGTGTGAGTCCCATGCCTGGCATTATTGTATGTGGTTACCGAGGATCGAACCGGGGTCCTTGTGCTTGCAAGACAGGTGCTGGAACTACTGAGCTAAATCCCTGGCCCTACCAGTGCTTTTCATGTAGGGCAGTTTTATTCCTTATGTTATTTGGTGTGGTACCACACACTTACAAACCCGTACTTAGGAGGCTGAGGTACAAGGATCACCATGAGTTTGAGGCCAGCCTGAACTATATAGTGAGGCTTTGTCTAAAAAACCAAAATAATGGGCCAGGGATGTAGCTCAGTGGCGCCATACCTGCCTCACAAGTATAAGGTCCTGGTATCACCAGAAAAATTTAAATAAATAAGTTGTGTGTTCCATGTGATTAATATTGTTAATATAGCAATTATAATCTGAGGGTACAGGGGAATGACTTCTAGTAAAGAGACTGGGGTTGATGTCCAACATCCTACAGTTCACACAGCAGTCCTTCAGAGCAAAGAATTGTCCAGCCCCAAATGTCAACAGTGCCCAAGGATGAAAAACACTGAGCTAGACAAAGGTATCTGCCACTGAGGCTGGGGCACAGGAGATCTTTCCAGAAGATGTATGATAAGAATGAATACTTTTTCCTGACAACTCTCAAGACATCCGAGACTCTAGGAAGGGTGGCTTGAGACCTCTGGCTCTAGAGAAGTGTGACGGATACTCTAATATCCTGCTGGCAGTGGTAGAGGATGGTAAAGTGGCTGACATTTTCAAAAGGCATTAATGCCATCTATTAACAATGAAGTCCTCACTTGATGTATCCAAAAGAAGTAACTAGAGTCAGGGAGTGATGATGTACACCTGTTATCCCAGCACTCTGGGAGGATGATCAAAAGTATAAGCTCATGGGCCAGGGATATAGCTTAGTGGCACCATGCCTGCCTGGTGCAAGGTCCTAAGTTTGATCCCTGCCACCACAAAGAAAGAAAAAACAATATAAGCCCAGACTGGGCAACTTGGTAAGATTCTATCTCAAAAAAAGAAGCAGGAGATGTAGCTCAGTGTGAAAGCACTGGATTCAATCCCTAGCACTGGGGTGGTAATGACAATGTAGTAATTGAAAGTGTGATCTAGAAGAGCACTAATTAAAAATCAGTAATGGGAGAAAAAAACACAACAGTGGTACAGAATTGAAAAGAGATATAAGCTAGCATTAAAACTGAGAAAGAATATGCTGAAGATATGGAGTAATGTTCATAATAAAGGGAAATACAATACAACTCAGTGTTTAAAATGCACATTGAAAGAACATACTCCAAAATGTAAACGATAATCTACGGTGGGTGGATGGGCAGAGAAGAGAGCTATAGACAATGACATTTCCTCTTCTCTAAAAACCTTACCTGTCCAATATCTCTGAGACTTGCCAGTGGAAATTAACTAATATAAGTTTGGCAACTGAATGAGATACCTGAAAAGAAGAAAGAAAAAAATCAAATTACAATGGGGTTTCTTTCAGAGTGCTCTACAATTTAAAATGTGCATATAATGAAGTCTATGCCAGACTGAGGCTTAAATTCCAACTTCTTTCTCTTGCTTTTCTACTTTATCTTTTAAATTCAGACTCTTACAATCTTAATTTTATGGATCCTGTGAGTTTCTATCTTTGTTTTAATTAATGATCCTTCCAAGAATATTTTATTTGATACTTAAGGAAAACCACCCCTTCCAAGGTTAAGTAACAACCTAGTATCCAACACAACCAAAACAGATATGGGGCCCCTGGGCATGGTGCTACACTCCTGAAATCTCAGCTTCTCTACAAGTTAATGCAGAGGATCAAAAATTTGAGCCCCAACTAGCAAATTAATGACACAGTAAGACTTTTTCTTAAACTTTCAAAAAATAATAAAAATAAAAAGGACTAGAGAATGCAGATCTGTTCAATCTCCACTACAACAATTTTTTTTTTTTTTCTTTTTTGAGATAGGCTCTTGCTTT
>PVIR01003556.1:77271-87707 GCA_004026965.1 Petromus typicus
GGAGACCCACACCCAGCAGCAACCAGTACCACATACCACAGTGCCGGGCGTGGTGGCTCACGCCTGTAATCCCAGCACTCGGGAGGCAGAGGCAGGAGGATTGTGATGTGAGTTTGAGGCTGAGCTCAGGGCCAGCCTGAACCACAAAAAAAGCGAGACCCTGTCTCAAAAAACCTAAAAAAAAAAAAAAAAAAAAAGAATTGGGCTGGGGATTTAGCTCATGGTTTGAGTGCCTGTCATGCAAACCTAAGATCCTGAGTTCAATCTCTGGTTCCAAAATAGGAGCTAATACATCTGTGATACATGTTCTCTCACATGCCATAGGAGGCTATACACATAAAGCACATCTAAGGTTAGTGGTCATGTTTGCAAAAATATCCAACCCTTCACTTCATTCATAAACTCCAATAAAAAGGGAAAAAATAGAAAGAGAGAGAGAGAGAGAGAAAGATAGACAGACAGGCAGATTTTGTCTAAAAAGCACAGAATTCCCAACATCCAATGAATCTCAATTACAAAAATAGTTTTAAAAACTGAGCAGCTTTTTTAGGCTCCTATATTCCCTTAGGGGCCATGTAAAAGCACACCATCCTGAAGAGCTTCAAAAGTTGCTTTCTGTTGTTGTTTTGTTGCTTTTTGTGACAGTGTCTTGCTATGTGGTTCAGACTGGCCTTAAACTCAGTAAGTAATCCCAGGATGGCTTCAAACTTGTGGGGATCTTCCTGGCTTAGCCTCCTGAATGCTGGGATGCCAGGTGTGCTGGCATCTAACCCAGGCAGATTAACAAAATACTTTCTTCTTGAGGCCCATGGGAGACTTACAGCCAGAGTTTACTTAATTTTTGTTGATATCTCTTCTGTGGCCATAACAAAACTATACATCCCAATGGATTTTACTACAAAATGAAAAAAAACCAGACATTTGGTTTAAACTTTAACTTTGAATGCAGCTTTTGGCTACAAATATATATATATATATATATATATATATATATATATATATATTTTTTTTTTTTTTTTTTTTTTTTTTTTTTTTTTTTTTGAGACAGGGTCTCACTTTGTAGTTCAGGCTGGCCCTGAGCTCAGCCTCAAATTCACATCACAGCAATCCTCCTGATTGCCTCCCAAGTGCTGGGATTACAGGCGTGAGCCACCATGTCCAGTATTGTATGTGGCTACTGGGGATCGAACCTGGGTCCCTGTGCTTGCAAGACAGGCGCCGGAACCACTGAACTAAATCCACCGCCCTACAAATACTTTTTAACAATGGTCAAGGCTGCCTCTATCAGAACCACAGAATCCAAAACTGGACTGGACAGAGGACAATTGCTCAACAATATTGATTATTAAAGTGATACTAAATTCACAAAATAACAACATGGCCCTCTGATAAAGAAATGCCCCCCCCCCCAAGTACCAGGGATCAAACTCTGGCCCTTGTGATACCAAGGAAGGCACAGTACAACTTAAGCTAAATCCCCATTCCTCTAAAACAATTTAATGATGACTACAAGTATGCTAAAGATAAACTCAGACTATCCCAGTGATGCTGAGTTCTGGCAAGAGGAGATAATATGAAGAGAAAACTAGCGGGAAAGAGGTATAGATCAGTGCACTTGCCTACTATGTGTGAGGTCCGGGGTTTTATCCCTAGCACTGCAAACAAACACACAAACATTTTAATAGAATGAGATCCCATTTGTTGATTTCTTCTGCCAGTTCTTGTGCTATAAAGGTTTTGTTCATGAAATCTTTCCCTAAGCCAATGCCTTCAAGAGTTTTACCTAACCTGTTCTGCAGCAGGTTTAGTGTTCCTGTTTTAATATTTAGGGCTCTAATCCATTTTGATTTTACCGTGGTACACAGTGAAAAAGATATGTCTAGCTTTAGTCTTTGGCAGGTGAAAGCCCAGTTTTTCCAGCACGATTTGTTAAAGAGACTATCTTTCCTCCATTGAGGATTTTTGGCTGCTTTGTCAAAGACGAGGTGATTCAGTGTATTTGGAGTTGTTTCTGGATCTTCTAATCTACTCCACTGAGGTCTGTTAAAACTGTATGGTATGCCAGTACCATACAGTTTTTATCACAGTGTCTTTGTAGTATAGTTTCAAGTTTGGGATGGTATGGACCACCCTCACCCCATATCCTTGTTGCTTAGAACTGCTTTCGTTATTCTAGGTCTTTTATGGTTCCAGATGAATTTTTGGATTTTTTTCTCTAGATCTATGAAATATGCTGTTGGGATTTCAATCAGAATTGCGTTGAGTCTATTATAGTAGTTGTGGGAGGATAGCCATTTTGACGATACTGGTTCTTCCTATCCAGGAGCATGTCTTTCCCTTTTCTATTATCTTCTTCTATCTCCTTTTACAGAGTGCTGTAGTTTTCTGAGTATAGGTCTTAATAGGATCTCATTCTATTAAAAGGTTTCTACACAGCAAAGGAAACCACCAACAGAGTGAAAAGGCAACGAACAATATGGGAAAGAATCCTTATCAGCTGTTTCTCAGACAATGGGGTACTATCTTGAGTATGTAAGGTGCTTTAAAAAATGTGACACTAGGGAGCCGGGGATTTAGCTCAGTGGTTCCGGCGCCTGTCTTGCAAGCGCAAGGGCCCAGGTTCAATCCTTGGTAACCACATACCATAATGGGTGTGGACACTCACACCCAACAGCAATCAATACCACATACCACAGTGCCAGGCGTGGTGGCTCACACCTGTAATCCCAGCACTCAGGAGGCAGAGGCAGGAGGATTGCTGTGATGTGAGTTTGAGGCTGAGCTCAGGGCCAGCCTGAACCACAAAAGCGAGACCCTGTCTCATTAAAAAAAAAAGTGACAGTAATTAAAAAAAAAAAGGAAACAAAGCTTATGCATATAGGGAGTTGAGGATTGTAGGGTGGGTGTGGGAATGGGAAAAAATGAGAATCAAGTCGTGTCATATTCTGGTACAAACTCTCAATGTTGAATGGAATGATGATGTATATATATAATGTACCAATAAAGATTTGAATTTTTAAAAAAATTAACACAAAAAGAGTACTTATTACTTTATAATATTGACGTTATAAAAATATAGTGCCAACAGCCAAGAATATATTGATATCTACAAGACAGTAGGATATACAAGTGTCAGCTGTATACACTTTCCACCAGTCTTCTGTAGGAAGTCCTATTCTGATCCCTAAGTCATGGGGTGAGAGAATTGCCCACATCAAGGCCACAGCTCAAAGCTCAGGGACTCCTGACTCTCCACCATGAATGTCATGGAATTGTGAGACCATATTCTAGCAAAATGTGGTATGACTGGACCATACAGTCAAGTAACTAACCCTAATCAGGGTGGCACTATCAGGAAAATAAAGTTTTAAGAGGTTCATTTACTAAATGAAATCAGCATCAGGGAGATCCCTCTTCCTCAATTTAGGTCACAAGAAGAAACTGATTATACCCCTTAACTCCCTACCCAGCAGGTTTTGTGTGTGTTGTTGGGTTTTTTTTGAGACAAGGTCTCAGGCTGGACTTGAACTCAGCCTTGAACTCAGCAATACTCCTGCCTCTGCCTCCTGAGTGTTGGGATTACAAGCATGAGCCACCACACCCAGCACTGTGGTATATGGTACTGACTGCTGGTGGGCATGAGTCACTATACCCAGCATTGTTGTATGTGCTTACTAGGGATCAACAAAGGACCTTGCACTTGTTAGGCAGCTGGAAACACTGAACTAAATTCCAGACGTTTGTGTTTTTTACACTGTTGGAAATTGAACCCGAGGGGCTTGTCACTAAACTGCATCCAACCACATACCACAGTGCTGGGCGTGGTGGCTCACTGGTAATCCCAGCACTTGGGAGGCGAGGCAGAGGCAAGAGGATTGCTATAAGTTCAAGGCTGAGTTCAGGGCCAGTCTGAACTACAAAAGTGAGAACCTGTCTCAAAAAAAAAAAAAAAAAAAAAAATCACAGTCAGTCTTAGGGTAAATAGCTGAGTTTTCTAAGAAAATAACTAATGCTATATTTATATCTATCTAAAGAGCTCAGAAATCTATTCCAAATCTACTGGAGTCAACACAGGTATAGTGGCATACACCTGTGACCCTGAGCCACTAGATAAGGATGATCAAATCTGCCCCTAGGCAACTTAGCAAGATACTGTCCCAAAATAAAAATGGCTGAGGCACAAGTGATCAAGCAAAAATATAATCCTAGCATTGAGAAGCTCAGGAATGAGGATTACTACATAGTAAATTCAAGGCCAATTTGAAATACACAGTGTTAGTAGATTCTCTCCCAAATAACCAAAAAACAAACAAAAAGAGCTGTGGATGTTGTTCTTTGTGAAAGTCTTGGGTTCAACCTCAATGATTCAGGAAGAAATACAACCAATAGGATAGTGTTCAGAATAAACTCACAGTTCTATTAGATCAACATGTAATAAGAACTTTAATAGTTGTATGTATGAACAGTTTTTTTTCTATTTTGATAATACTAACTGAAGAAATGACTAGAAACTAAACTATAAAAGGTTCTTGCACCAGGTGGGCTGACACACACCTAGAACCTCAGCCCTTCAGAGGCCAAAGCAAGAGGACTCTGCATTCAAGGGCAGAGTGGGCAGAGTCCAGGGTAAGCCTGAACTACATGAGACTCTGTCTCAAAAATAAAAGGTTCTTGGAGCTGGGGATTTAGCTCAGTGGTCCTGGCACCTGTCGTGCAAGTGTAAGGAGCCGGGTTCAATTCCTGATAACCACATATAATATCAGATGCGGTGACTCACACCCACCAGCAATCAATACCACATTCCATAGTGCCAGGCATAGTGGCTCATGCCTATAATCCCTGCACTCAAGAGGCAGGAGGATTGCTATGAGTTCGAGGCTCCCCTAGACTACATAGTGAGTTCTGTGGGGTCCCCTGAGGCTAAACAACGCCAACTCCATAAAGGAAGTACAAGGCGGCATGTACACAGCTCTGGGCCACAGTGATTAAGGGAAATTGGACAAGGACCGCCCCCCCCTATAAGGCTGGTTTGGGGCGGTTGGGAACAAGGAAGTGGGGCTGTATATAAGTGCTGTGAGCATTGGCAGTAAAGGCTTCTCCACCATTTCGTCTCCCCCTGATGACCCCCGCCCGTGGTGCGATGCCAGATGAGAGGCCCTTGGAAACGGGACCCGACAAGTTCAGGGCCAGTCTGAACTACAAAACAAGACCCTGTCTCAAAAAACTTTAAAAAAAGAAAAAAACATCTGAGTCTAATCAAAAACAGAATCAGTCTTTCCTGTTCCCTCTTAAGGTGAATAGGCCATTATTTCCAGCAAACCCATTCCCTATTCATTTCTACTACTTCCTAGGAGGATCGTCACTCCTGTCTAGACAGCAAACTCCATAGTCATGGAATCTTATCTCTGACATCTACTTTGGACAGTCACAAGATCCTGACTCACAAACAGCAGCAATGAATTTAAACAAAAATGCTCAATAGCAGAGATAAGTTTCCTTATCCTCATTCCAAATCAAGTTAAATTATATATTAAAGGTACTCAAGCAACTATAATTAGCTAGATACAGTGGCACATGCCTGTGATCCTAGCATCTGGGAGGCTGAGGGAGGATTGTCGTAGGTCAAGACCAATTTGAGGCACATACTGAGTTCAAGGCCAGGCTGAACTACACAAGGCACTGTCTCAAGAGGTAGGAAAAAAATAGAATTGATAATTCATATGTAAAATTTCAAAAAGCTTGGTATATCTGTCAAAACCAGAATTTTTAAAAAATCTGATGGATTATTCAATTTTAAATTCATTTTGGTTCATAATTTGACAAATTTTTATTTCAATTGTGAAACTTTAGGACCTCAATCCCCACTATGGCAGATAAATCGCACACACACACATCAACAAAGTTGAACCAAACTTTTGAAAGAACACTGTTCCACCCAACAACAGAATACACATTCATTTCAGGAGCACATTGAACTTTCTCCAAAATAGATCACATACTAGCCCATACAGGATATGTTAGTAAATACAAAAGAATTAAAATTATCCCACCTATATTATCAGACAGTGCAATGAAACTGGAAATCAGTGGCAAAAGAAACAAGAAATTATGCAAATACATGAAGATTAAACAATACTTTTTTTTTTTTTTTTTGGTGGTGGTGCCAGGAATCGAACTCTGGACTTTGTACCTGGCAAGGTAGGTTCTGGAACCCCTGAGACAAATCTCCAGCCCAAACAATACACTCTTAAATAATCAATAGGTCTCAAAGAAAGCAAGGAAGAAATTGGTTCTAAAATCAAACAATAATGCCAGTGCAACATATGAGAATTTATAGGATACAATGAAAACAGTCCTAAGAGGGAAGCTTACTACTATGTATGTCCATGTCAGAAAAACAAGTCCAAATAAATAATCTATTGATGCACATCAACATCCTAGAATAAAAAAAAATTCAAATCTATTACTAGTACAAGAAAGGAAATTATAAAGATCAGACCAGAAATTAAGACCAAAAAATACAAAGAATGATCAAAGAGCTGGTTCTTGAAAGAATAAGCAAAATAGACAAAATCTGAGCCAATCTTACTCCAACAAAAGGAAATAAAACACTAAAATTAACACAAGTAGAAATGGAAAGAAAGAGCCAAGTATGGTGGTGCATGCTTCCCAGGTTTAGGGAGGCTGAGGCAGGAAGACTGTAACAAATCTGAGGCCAACCCAGGATGTAAAGTGAGTTCAAGACCTGCCTGAATGTTACACAGAGCGCTTGTCTCAAAAAAAGAACAAAACAAGAAAACAGTAAGAATCAAGTCATGTCATATACTGGTACAAATTGTCAATGTTGAGTGTGATCGTGATATATACATAAAATTTATCTATTTCACAATTTTTTCCCTCCCACTCTATTTCACAACTAAAAAAAAAAAAAGAACAAAACAAATATATGATCATCTCATCTCAAAGATACAGAAAAAGCCTTTGACAAAATTCAACATCAATAAGTGGTACCATGCCTACCTTGGAAGCACAAAGGCGAGAATTTGATCCCCAATCCGATAATTCTCAGTACCATAAAATAAATAAATAAGTAAAATTCAATGTCAATTCATGATAAAAACCCTGAAGAAAACAAATACAGAAGGATTTTATCTCAATTTGATAGAATCCATTTATGTTAACTTACTACCAAAACCTTACATGAGAAAAAGCTAAAAGCTTTCCCCTTAAAATCAGGAACACTATCACTACTCCTATTCAGTATAGTACTCAAAATATTAGCCACAGCAATCGTATAGAAGAAAGAAATAAAAGGAATAGATGCAAGAAAGATTATCATTATTTGCAGATGAGATCATGCTTTACATTGAAGATTCAAAAAATTCTACATAACAATTCCTAGAATAATCAAATTTAGCCATATAGCAGGACACAAACTCAACACACAAAAATTAACAGCATTTCTATACACCAAGAATGAACCTACCAAGAAAGAAATTCGGAAAATGATACTATTCAAAACTAGCTTCAAAAATAAAATACTTAGGAATTAACTAGGGAAGTGAAAAGAGCTCTATAATAAAAACTTCAGTTTTTATAAAAAAGGAAGTCAAATCAGAAAATGGAAAGATGTTCTCTTCTTGAACAAGCAGAACCAATAATGCCAAAATGGCCATAATTCTAAAACTGACATGCAGATTAAATGCAATCCTAATCAAAGTACCAAGAGTATTCTTCATAGAACTGAAGAAAATAACCTGAAATTCATGGGGAACCAGACGACACTGAGAAAAGAAAAAGCACTCCTGGGGAACAAGAGCAAAGCAGAAGGTGTCACAATTCCAGATTTTTATTTTTATTTTTTATTTTTTTTTTGAGACAGGGTAATTATCACTTTTCTAGTTTAGGCTGGCCCTGAGCTTAGCTATATAGCCCACACAAGCCTTGAACTCAGAGAATCCTCCTGCCTCTGCCTCCTGTGTGCTGAGATTACAGGCGTGAGCCACCACCCCTGGCATTGTGGTATGTGGTTATATCAAATTTGGGACTTTGTGCTTGCAAGGCAGACACCAGAACCACTGAGCTAAATCCCTGCCTCCACAATTCCAGATTTTAAGTAATATACATTATTACATTATAGTCATACAGTCAGCCTTGTTCTGGCAAAAAAAAAAAGAAGAGAATCAATAGAATGGAATAAAAAAATGGAGGAACCTCAGGCACATTTACATATCTGATCTTTTTTTTTTTTTTTAGGTTTTTGGAGACAGGGTCTCACTTTGTGGTTCAGGCTGGCCCTGAGCTCAGCCTCAAACTCACATCACAATCCTCCTGCTTCTGCCTCCCGAGTGCTGGGATGACAGGGGTGAGCCACCACGCCCAGCACTGTGGTATGTGGTACTGGTTGCTGCTGGGTTAGGGTCTCCACACCCAGTATTGTTATGTGGTTACTGGGGAATCGAACCCGGGTCCTTGCGCTTGCGAGACAGGCGCCGGAACCACTGAACTAACTCCCCGGCCCTACATATCTGATCTTTGATAAAGTCAAAAAACAAGGAGGAAAGACAGCCTCTTTAACAAAGGGTACTGTGGAAAATGACTACACACAATATGGGCCAAAGATCTAAATATTGAAAGAGAAACTGCTAGAAGATAAAATAGGTAAAACTCAAGACACAGGTGTAGACAGAACTTTCTGAACACAAATGAAACAAGAAATGGCACAAGTAACATAAAGAATCAACAAAATAGGGGCTTTCTAGCGCCTGCCTCACAGCGCAAGGTGTAGAATTCAATCTCCAGCCACACACACACACACACACACACACACACACACACACACTCAGTAATCCAATTTGTATGAGATTAAATTTTTTTAAAAAAAAACAAAAAAGAATCAGCATATAGCTGCTGGTGTGCGGGTCCATGCCTGTTAATTCCAACACCTGGAAAGTGGAGGCAGGAGGATCACTGAGTTTGAGGCCACCTGGGATACAATGTGAGTTCAAGTCCTACCTGAACTACACAGCAAAACCTTATGTCTAAAATAAAGAAAAAGAGGAGGGAGGGAAGGAGGAAAAAATGACTATAGTAATACACGCACCCATGTACTTATAGTGGCATAATTCATAATAGGTAAATTCTGGAAGCAGTCCGTAATAATCATATAGGAAATCTATGAAAAATATCATATTCAATGAAAAAAAATGCTAAGATTAAAAAAATAAAAATATTCACACTATTTCATGTAACATTATATTGGAGACTTCACTTGATGCACTAAGGCAAGAAAATGAAATTTAAAAGCTGGGAAGAGAGAAAAAAATCTAATTATATTTCTAGATAAAATGACTGTATGTTGCAAATGTTAAGGGAATCTACAACACTACTACTAGAACCAAGAAATGAATTGAGTAGATTGATCAAAGTACAAGAGAACTATACATATATAAAATTTTATATAGCTACAAACAAAAATACAAACAGGTAAAGTTTAATGTCTTAACCCAATATATCCAAAATCTTATCTCAACATGTAATTCATAGAATATTGATAAACTCCATTCACATCCTATATCATTCTAACTCTAGTGTGTACTTTACTTACAGCACATCTCTAGTCAAATATTTAATGGCCAGAGATTCCATACTGAATAATACAGTTATACATTGAACAAGACTCTTAAAACTTAAATTAAAATCCCAATCAAGCCAGGGGTAAAGGTGGTACATGCCTTTTATCCCAGCTCTTGGAAGGCTGAGACAGGAGGATCATTTCAAATTCAGTCCAACTACATAGAGAGAGTATGTTTAAAAAAAAAAAAATCAGAACCACTGTTCCTAAAGTTTGTGCAAACGTAGAAACTCCAGTACATCCAAGGCAATTTTTTTTTTTTTTTTTTTTGAGACAGGGCCTCACTATGGATGTAGTTCAGACCCCAAACCCACTATGTAGCTCATGCTGTGGTGGGGCTCACCTGTAATTCCAGCACTCAGCACTCAGGAGGCTGAGGCAGGAGGGTTGGAGGGAATTCAAAACCAGCATGAATGACATAGTGCAATCCTGAGCCAAAAAAAATAAGAAGAAAATGAAGGTGATAGGCCACAGATGGGGAAGAAATATTTGCAAACCACTTATCTGACAAAGGACTTAATTCAGACTACTCAAAACTTAGACCCATAGGGCCGGGGAGTTAGCTCAGTGGTTCCGGCGCCTGTCTTGCAGGCGCAAGGGCCTGGGTTCGATTCCCCAGTAACCACATAACAATACTGGGTGTGGAGACCCACACCCAGCAGCAACCAGTACCACATACCACAGTGCCAGGCGTGGTGGCTCACGCCTGTAATCCCAGCACTCGGGAGGCAGAGGCAGGAGGATTGTGATGTGAGTTTGAGGCTGAGCTCAGGGCCAGCCTGAACCACAAAAGCGAGACCCT